>WBND01000585.1:250887-291911 GCA_013398595.1 Tychaedon coryphoeus | reverse complement strand
TTATTCTAAAACCTAAACTTACACTTTTACTTTATGTATAAGTGGCTTAATATACTTCATTCAAAGGTTTTAATTCAATTCTTGCACTCTGATTTCTCTCTGAAGAATTCAAAGAGACTTTTTGATTTACAAACTTCAACATCCAGGCTGAATGGGGTACTGAGAAACCTGGTCTAGTGGAATTTGTCCCTGCCCATGGCAGGTCATTGGGAAGAGATGATGTTGAAGGTTCCTTCCAAGACAAACCATTCTATGACTATGAATTTGTATTTGTATTTACCTTCCTCTCACAATTGTTTTTTTAAACTCCTAGTATTTTCTCCCTACCTGCAGCACTGGCAGGGCCGTGCTGAGCCACTGGTCCCCTGTCCCTGTGAGGTTGTGTCAGGCTGGCCATGCCAGAGTCCAACCCCAGCCCCAGCGCCAGCTGGCCCTTCTGAGCCGTGACCAAGCCCCGGCGTGGGAAGGCAGAAGGGATTTTTGGTGTGTTTTCATTTTTCTTTGCTCTGGAGTTCTCTGGGCAAGCAAGAATGGAAGCAAACCTAAAGTGTTTTAATCCACCTTTACTGTGGTTTCAGTATGCCTTTATTTACGTTTTCTCCCAGTAAATTGCTTTTGCAATATAATGTGAACACTAAATTCCAGTCTATGACTTCAAAAAAACCTCAAACACAAACCAAAACCAAAACCAAAATAAAAATACCCTCAAAAAACAACAACAACAATTCACAAACAAACAAACAAAACCCCAATACTAAAAAAAAGCCAAAGAAAACCACGAAAAAAGGTGCTGCGAGGCACACCGTCTTACGCTGGGGGGCACTGCCTAACGCCCCAAGAACGCGAAACCACAGCTCCTGGTGAAGTTTGGCTCTTCTCGGTGTCCGTCCGAGCCGCTGTTTCCCGTTGCCGTGGTGACGCTCCCGCGGTAGCAGCACGGTGCAGGGCTCTCGTCCTCTCTCTGAAGCTCCCGACCGTCCGCTGTTGGCAGACACGGAATTTCAGGGCAGAGGGGCGGCCTGTCTCCAGAGGCGGCCAGAAAGGCTGAGGCTCAGTGAGGAACTTGACTGAACTACAAGTGAGTGGGCACATGAAGTAAATGGGGGCACCGGAGGACTGCGGGCGCTCTGAGCAGTGGACTGCAACTCCCAGCATGCAAAGGGGCCGTGCTGCGGGCCTGTCAGGAAGCAAGGGTGGGCGGCGCTTCCTCTGGGCGCGGTGCCTTTCGGGAGGTGTAGTTTCCTTCAGCCTGGATCTGCTTCTCGCTTTCTCGGCCAAAATGCGTTCCCTGTGCTCGGTTTCTCCCTGCCTTCATCCATCAACAAGTTTTTTACTTCTCTGTGTTACATGATTTCTCACTGCTTTCTCTGTATCATTAAAACTTCATCGAGTGCTTTCTATATTCTTAGCCTGATTTTGTAATTGTTAATATTTATTTATTGTTCAGATGTTTATTTGTTTGTTTTTCCTTTGTAGCTACTAGGGCTAGGGAAAAAAAAATCCTTGTGAGGAAGTCGAGGGTGGAGGTTTTAAATATTGAAATTTAATGATATTTGCAAAATTATAAGGGATATCATGAGGAGGATTCTCTTATCACAAGATAATGTTTTTCTTATTCTTTGCTTGTTGATATGGAATGAGGTTTTCATGTTTTAAAGCCAACCGTTCAATAAATACATCTGAATGAACTCGGGCTAAACGAGGACTCGCTTCATTTTGGGTCATGCTGTGTTGAAAGGTATTCTTTGTTGTGTAACTTTCAAAACAGGTAAGACGCTGTGGGAAGTAGAATGTCAGAAGATATTGAAGAAATTGAAAGAGAACTAGAAATGGAATTAGACAGAATCAGTGTTTCTTCGTTTGGAACAGATGATCCTGACTCAGAGGTATCAGACGAGCCCTCGAGTGACAGTGACACAGTAAGTATGCAGTGAGCTAAAGCTGCTTCTGCAGTGCAAAAAGTGCAAAAAGTACAAAAAGTACAAAAGTAGTGTTGGCATTGTAAAGCCTGTTTGATGAGTGAACACTTTCCTGACACACCTAACTTGAGGATTTCTTCTGAAAAGTAGTCTTTGTAATATTGCTTCATGAGAAATGTAACCTCCAGTGGTGACAAGACAATAAGAGAGATGAATATCAGCATTCTGCTTGAGAAGATCAGACCTGGAGATTTTGTTTTAGAATCCTCTGAAGATTTGATGAGGAAGATTAAATCTGGATGAATAAGCCGATGATTCTTCACTGAAATCTGTATTTTAATCTTGCAAGAAGCTGGTTTAGGAGATTTCTTATAAGATTTCCGAATACTACTTTCATATAAATAGGTTGTTCTTCAAGTCCTCTGTCTTGGATGACTTCTTGTTTTGGGGAGCATGTTTCTTCTGAAATAAAATCAGTTATTTGGGTCCTTTCTGAATCTTTCAGATTCACAACAAAGGGATTGGTTTGTAGGATATTAGGCTAGATAATATTGATCATAAATCATGTTTCATATGACACAGACAAAGGCATTAGCGATAGGTATGTATGCACTCACATACTGAATGTCAGTAATGTCTACCACAATTTGCATATCTGAGAGAAGGCAGACCATTTTCCCAAATTTTTTACATTAAAGACAGTCCTTTGAATAGAAAGTTTCTATATAATGAAAAAAACTGAAGCATTGGTTCTACATGCATACTTTAAACATTAGTAAATTTAAAATTGATTTATTTTGTAAGGAATCTAAACATTTTAAAGAAAAAGATTCTGTGCCTCACAGGTGTTCGCTAATTTTTATCTTATCCTTTTTCTTTAATTTCTTGATCCAAGACAGTCATAAACACAATAATTTATTGAAATGGAGATGGGTAATTTATTCTGTGCAAGATACATTACTAAAATTTGATTAGAATGCAATTAAAAATAGAATTATTAATTGTTCAGTGGGTGATAAGTCAACAAGAAGAGTGTAGGAATTTGGAAAAATGTTGATGGAAATTGCTGCTAAATCTCCATCTATCACCTATCACTGCTTTATAAGTGAAGCCAAAACAACTCTTTATTCTATTATGTCAAATACTTTCCTCTTTTCAAGCCTGTGAGACGAAAATGTAGAATATATTTCAAAGGTTGTGTTTTTCTAGGTTTCAGATGACTTACCAGAATCTGTTCTCTCCTATTTAAACTTTATCAAGAGCAGCAATCAAGATGCTGAAAGGCTTATACTGCAGGACTTGGAAGGTGAGCAAAGTACAAGTAAGCATTAGTCACAGTTGAAATGTCTGTACACCTCATATTGCCAGTAGAAGTTAGACCAACACACTTGAGTAAAATAATGGAAACTTTTAAGCAGAAGCAGTGAAACCTATGCCATCAGCTGCTGAATGCATGATGAAAATCTCTAGGAATAAAGCCATGCAATACTATCTTATTTAAGTAACATCTGAGCAAAAATTAAACGTTTCTAAAAACTCATCTAATGCTAAAGAAGGCAAGTTGTGAGATTACTTTCTGAGACAGAGCCCAGGCCAGACTCTCCATGAAAATCTAAAATGAAGTTAGTAGAAGCTGAAATGGAGAGTTCAGAAATATTCAGAATATGCTTAAAGTCTGTCTTGAGAGATGCCCAAGCTCACATTGGGTGAAACAACTGTTTATTAGCAAAAAAAAAAATAAAAAAATAAATAAATAAATAAATAAAAAAAATTGCTGTCAGCTGTTTGACTGAAGCCAGGCTCATAGTTTGTATGCCAGAGAGCTGGTACTGTCTGTTTCATTTGTACAATAGACTTGGTGACCAGAAGTTCAATATTGACTACAAATTTTGATATCTGAGGAAAATCCATATTTATTATTTTGTTTGTAATGCAATCTTACTCTTTTTCATTGTTTTTAAAGTTCTTTGTCAATTTTTGACCTATCTGATAGTAGTGCTACTGTATTTTTCTGCACAGAAAATGTTCTGCTGTGTTTCATGATTTGGAATTCTCTGTTGTATTCTTACAATATCACTGTGTCTGTTTCTATTGCACACATTTTCTGCTTTAAATGTAGATAAATGATGCCCATACATTTTAAAGTAAAATTGCGGGAGAAGGAAAGGAAAAAAAAAACCCCTTTGTTTTAGTTTAAACAAATGGACTAAATAAACATGGTAGACCAAAACTGAGGACTGGTAAGGGGTTTTTTCTCTGTGAACTAACTTCTTTTTTTTTCTTTAGGTGACATTTATGGAGTAGTTTCTTGCCATCCTTCTGAATCAAATGAAGATTCAAAACAATTAAATGAAAAGGTATTTTTTATTTATGCTGTATTTATAGTGAACAAAATTCTATTAAGTATTCTAGATAGTCTACACTTACTTTGATGGCTTCCTAAGGAGACCTATACATGTGTTCAGTTTTTTTTTCTGTCAGACTATCCGTAAGGTATTAAGATGAGTTTCTATATAAAATTCTTTAGAATTAGAACATCAACTGTAATAGACCATGTCTATAAGCTTTCAAATTTGAAATAAATTATGAGATATTGAGCACAAAAATAAAAAAAAAAACCAAAACTGAATAATTATTGTTCTAGTTATTTGCAGAATATTATCTTAATATTATGATAGCAGTTTTAAGGTTCTCTAATCTTACTTTTTGTGATGATCAGGAAGATGTACTACTATTAATCTTACTTCTAATGTATTCTATAATTTTGCAGAAAATATAAACATAGTAACCTCTGTGCCTTTCAAAGACAAATCAAGAGTTATGAACAAGAGTGCTTCTATATTTTCATAGGATTTGACTAATAACTCGCTGAAGTTTTCTTAGAAAAATATAAAACTGTATTTAATTTAGTCACTTTTAATTTTCTGCATGGCTTTTATTAGTGAGCACTCTTGCAAACATGATTTTTTTGTTCTCAGAAGACCATTGTTTAAAACAGCACAATTACTTCATGTGACTTCAGCTGCATTACAAATATTAATATAGGCCCAAAGCATGTGATGAACAGATGACAAATGAGGAGGAATAGATTACTTGCCAGTAAAGAACAATGAAATAAATATAGCAATCCTTGTGCCCATAACATTATTTTGAAATAGTCTTTTTAAAAATTTGCTCTGTAACTGGTTCTTCCCCAGTGTGCTTAACAGTATTCATGCATATACTGCTTGGTTTCACAGAAAGTAAAATAAACCTCAAATGCAAGACATCCATTTTTCTAAGTCAAAATATTAAATATATTTTAAAATACATCAAAATATTATGTATTTTGATAGATACTACAATATTTATTACTCTGGAAAACAATATTTTGACTGATATGTTTGCATTATTCAATGTGTAAGGATTCCAGTTAGTAGTAAGTTTCACATTGTTGTACTTGTCATATGATTAAAAGCTTATCCTTGTTCTGGAAGATTTTTACAAGTCTGCTTTTAAATTTTGTTTCTTGATTTTTAATAAAAATTTTAAACTATGTTAGATACTGCTTGAAGTTGAAAATGAAGACTTGAAGCTTGCTGGAACACCTGATTATAAACAGTCCATCAATGATGAAGTGGGCACTGATGACCACTTTCTTACAGGTAAGCAAGCACATTATTCATTTGGTTGAGTTGAGCTTTAACATATCACTATTTCCTGCTTTTCTGTTGTCATAAGTAGCATAGCATTCTTTTTAAAGAATTTCACTTTGAAGTATGCAACAGGGCTTGATACTTGATGAATTGGACATAAGTATACACATCTGCTTTTACCTCATTTCAAGATCACAAAATCATAATAGAAATTAGTATCAAAAAATACCACTCAGAAATTAAAGCTTCTCAGAGGCACTAAGCAAGTTCTACTTTGGTCACAGCTTTTTTCTGTTTGTTTGGGGTTTTTTTGGTGATTTTTTTTTTGTTGCTATTGTTTTTGTTCTGTTGTTGTTGCTGTAGTAGTATTTTTTTTTGGTGTTGGTTTTTTGTTTGGTTGTGGGTTTTTTTTTTTTGTTTTTTCTTGGTTGGTTGGTTTGTTTGGTTTGTTTTTGTAGTCACATTGGCAGGGAATATTCCTTTACTGAGACCTTTGGATGAATTGGGCTGGAGCATATCAATGCTAAAGGCCCCAGTAACAGCCACAGAAAACATCCTCTGCAATCCTGCATTGTACATTTTTAGAATAAGCACAGTAGTTGCAGAGTCAGGAAGTGTTTAGAATAACAATAAAACATCTCTGATGGAAAGGACTTGGTGCTGTAGTTCTGATTTCTTATATATATATTATATAATATATGTAGAAATTAGATATATATTGCTGGCTGTATCATCATAGGATCTTTTTCTTGTGAAATACCTTTAATGTTCCCCAGTGCTTATTAGGAAATTAAATGTTTTATTGTTTGATTAATAGCTGGTCTTGAAACGAGCATAAGTCTTGCCCATTGTGAAGTAAAAGAAGAGTGTAGACCAGCACTTGAGCTTGAAGATGAGAAGATGAAAAAGTGGAAAGCTGAGAGAGAATCACAGGAAAGAAAGAATGAAGAGGAACATGCAAGAAGGTTGCAGGATCTGGAGCAATTTGAGGCTGAAAGAATAAAGTTAGATCTTCTTCATAAGGTAATGAATGATATTAAGCCAATATGTTCCAATCAAGACTATCTGAATTCAAGCTCTAACGTGAAAAAGACACTGCTATCTCAAACTGTATGACTGTCCTAAACCCTGTCTACTTGTGGTGCCGGTGAGCTGTGAAGCATATTTAAGTATAGTCCATTGATTTTTATGTATTTACTGTTTAATCAATAGCGAGTGAATTTGCTATGCAAAATTTTAAATTATTCCTTAAGCTTTGCTGTTACAAAGCTTTTATATTATGAAAACAGCCAAAGTACCAGAAATGAGAGTCATGCTGAACTGTGCCCTAGTAGAAAATACTTAGCTAGTTTGGACCTCCCACCCAATTTCACATTTCAATGTTAAAATCTTAATGGAAGTAATCAGAACCAAAATTATTCATTTCAGCAGTGTTGGTGCTCTTCTTCATCTAAGTAAAAGTTACAATACTTGCTTTTCCTATCTTTGGGATATCTGTGAAATTTAATCAGGCCTCATCTACTGAGTTCTGCCACAACAGATGATGACTCAACATATTGACTAGTTGCACTCTCAGACTTATCTAGTCATATTTTGCTATATTGGGTGGAGCATCATAAAGGATAAAGGAGCATAAGAACATGAAAAAATGTAATTCTCAGTACTTGTGAGGTCACAGAATTTTATTATTTAGCCTAACCAAGTGTGTTTTGAAAGGTGCATTAACACTACATTTTCAGTTAACTAATTCGTGACTTTCTGAAGAGGTGGGGACCTTGGCACCAGCAAGGTAATTCAAGTCACCAGCAGTAAGGAAGGGCTTGGTTAATGAAAAGACCTTTGATCTCTGAAGGCCAGTTCAGTGCCCACTATAGGTCTCTCTTCAAAAAGTCAGAAAAACTAATAGGCCTTTTTGACTCTTTGCTGTTACAAACAATTTTTGGATATGGGATGGCTTTGTCTAAAGAAAGAGAGGCATGGCCATGGTTAGGCACTTTGATACTGCTGTTGCAGGAATGCTTTTTTGAGGTGAGAAATAGAATCTAACTTCCCTCATTGCAGAAGGATCTAGATGCCTGGTCTCCTGTTTCCTGAACAGCATGCTTCTGAATGCCCATGAAAAACAGTGCTTAGACACCTGGGAGTCTTCATGCTCCAAGTTTAAAGGGATTGCTTTGAACTACTTCCTTCATACCTCCATATTTGATTTGGTTGATATATCTTGGTTCCATCAGGAGTTATGTGGTTCTGGATCAGCCCGTTATTTAGTTACTTATGGAACTAACTTTCTTCTAACTTACACTCTCACTGAGACTATTTTTCTCATTGAGGTTATGTTGGACAAGGAGGGAAATGACATTTATTTGCAAATAGTGAGAAAGTAGACTCGAACTTTCGTTTTCCATTGAGAAGCAATTTCAGTCGCAAAAATTTCTTTAGCTTTACTGAACAAAATTCCCCTTTGAATGATTTTAATATTATCAGTACATACCAGTGCAATTAAAGAGAGATTGTCCATGCTATTGTTCAGATATGTTTCTGTTTTCTTCCTGTACTTTGAGTGGTTTAGTAACTAGATTTCATCCTCAATAGTAGTAAGATCTTGGAGAGGAAGGTGGCAACTGTTTGGGTCAGTACCAAGATGCTGACTTTCTGCAGGTATGCATCTTTTAGTATATGACCAAAGCCACATTACTGATGCAAGTGTCCTGTTTTTTATTTTGATCCACACATTCTCATTTAAATTCAGGAATTCACAAAATTAAATTGTTGGAAAGTCAAGAAAATGGGTGAGATTGCAGAGAGGGTGTTTTGTATTGTTCTGGGTTTTGTACAGTATTCTTTTAAGTTAATTTGTTGTGCAGAAACGCCAAGCTGCAATAGAAGATGAGTTATGGAAGGAAGAGGAGGCTTGGAGAGACAAAATGAGGCAACATAAGGTAAGGTTGTACAATGAGCTTTTGGCAAAAGTCTGTGAGGTTACTGTTATATGTTTGAGAATAAATGTTATAATGGAACAGTTATTATACTAGATTCTGTTTATTTATGATAAATATGTGCCAATACCTGTCCCATTTTAAAAGTGGTTGAAATCTATCCTAATTGTTTTGGCCTAGGAATTGATCTTGAAGCTACAGTTGCAAATGGAAGAGGAGAAAAAGGCCTTGGAGGAACAGAAAGCAAAAGAAAGACAACAACTGGCTGAACAGCAGAATACAGCAGCTGTGAAAATCCAAGCTAGATTTAGAGCATTTTTAGTCCGTAAAAAATATGCTCCCATTTTAAAACAATGGAAATATGAAATGAGAAAGAAGCAGAAAATACTAGAAGAAATAGAGAGAGAAATGAAGGAAAGAGAGGAAAAACTGAACAGGCAAATGGAAGAAAACAGGTTAAAGAGAAAAGAGGAAAGAAAGAGACAAGAAGAACTTGAAAGACAAGAATATTTGGAACAGGTGAGGAGGTGTGAAGAATATGCGAAAAAGAAAGAAAGCCTGAGATTGGAAAGAGAAAAACAACTGCAATTAAGAAGAGAAGAAGAAAGAAAATTAGAACAAAAAAGAGTAGAAGCTGTGATGAGTGAAAATGTAGAAAATAACACAGAAAACATAAAAAAGGATAATAAGACAGAAAATATGAAAGTAATAAGAGAAGAGAAAGAGGAACTAAATAAACAACTAGAGGAACCAAAAGAAAAACATGCTGAAATGATGGATGAAACAAATAATAGGATGATTCCAGCAGAAAGAAATTTGACACCAAGTATGCTAGGCTCTGAGAAGGAACACTCTTCTCAAGTGAATAATGAGAACTTTTACATTAATTCAGTAACACAAGTAGAAGGAAATTACTCACAAACAAGTTATCTTGATAAAGCTTCAAATGGTCATATTTCAAAGGATGAATTTCTTAACTTTGGTGCTAATGACATGGTAGAAAGTAAGGCAAACTGCACATGCTGCATATGCAGCAGCCCACCAAATGTCCAGCCAAATGCTAATAACAGAGAAATTAAAGATCGATTTTCTCAGTATGAAACTATAAAGAAAAATTTATTTATGATGGAAGGTGCAACTGAAGAAGTCAGAGACACTTGGGACAGTAGCCAAGATGTGGCAGATTCTTCTAGTAAAGTAATTTTTCCTGGTGATATTGAAAAGAAGAGAATAAACTGGATGAACACATGCAAATCTTGGTCTAAAATATATGAAGAAAACCAAAGAAAACAAGCAACTGTAAGAAAACGACTAAGAAAAAGTTCAGTTATCAAGATGCCTCCACTAAGTACAGAAAAGATAATTCATAGTGGCCCTTGGAGGACCTTGCAGCAGGTAGCTATATGAAAGTTTGAGAACAAAATGGGAAGACAGACTTACCACTTTTTTGGGTTTTTTTCTGTTTTGAAATGTTGGCAGAATGCTGTTTATTGTCGAGCAGGAAATAGATATTGTGAGAGTTCCTGTGCCCAGGTGCAGAATAAGGGCAATGATAATGACTTTTGAATTCCTGTGAGTGTTGTGGAGCAGACTGGTGTAGTATTAGTCTTCAGATGATTAATAATATTAACTCTTTAAAGGTGAGAGCTCTTACTTTCTGTTAAATGAACAAGGTTTTGCTATGTATAAAGGCCCACATTTCAGCTCCTGCTCAACTAGCCCCTTCAGAGTTTTGAGAACATTCTTTTCTAGAAACAAGACGTTACTGATACACTTATATATAGTGTTTTGCCATAAAGGACATCTCTGGGTTGCCAGGACTTATTTTTCTTACCACTTATTAACTTGTCATTGTATGCTTGCTCTGTGCTCTCATCTTGATATCTATTCTGAGGATGGCCTGCTAGGCTATACACGCTTCTAGTCTGAACTATTTTTGTCTTTTCTACACTCATTATTTATGATACTGTGACTATTGTTTTCATGCTAGCTTCTCTTTGTTTGAACAGATTAAACCTATCATTGCCATTCTTTTCTATATGAAAACATTACCATTAGTTGCTTGCATTTTTATAAAGCAATACTAGATTGTAGTTTTGTTCTCTTTTCCATCTTAAGAAAAATTACCATATATGATGTTGTGCAATGAATTTTCAATACACAAAACTTTAGTTTTATCTGTCAATAAATGCATGTAGGTCACAACGCTTACTCTCGAAGATTTGCCAGCTTGTAGCCTCTCAACCTTATCTGAGTGTTCAAATCTTCAAGTTTTGACTCTGAGGCGCTGTGGACTGGTTGCACTGGAAGGACTAAGTAGCTGCAAAGACCTGAAGTACATCAATGTGGAGGTACCAAGCATATTTGATCTTTGTTATAAAATGAGAACTGCCAGTTTTGCTCCTTAGTTGATTGAGTAGTTGTGTCCAACTGGATATATAACTTTTAGCCTTAAGAACATAGGAAAAGCAACAAAATACTCCCAAATGTGAACAAAGTTATACCAACAGATTTACAGTGCAAATGGCATAAAACACCGTGCTGCAAATTGTTCACAGAATCACGGAATGAGGCTGGAAGAGACCTCTAAGATTGAGTCCAACCTATGTCCTAACACCTCAACTCAGAGTCTAGACCATAGCACCAAGTGCCGTGTCCAGCCTTTTCTTATACACATTCAACCTATACTGAGAAAATATCAATCTAAGATTAACATTAGTATAGCTCTTCATTACCTCAGTCTCTGATTGATGAGTAGGCAGATGCTGTTCAACATAACAGGTGCTCAGCTTGAGCAAGAACAGGTAGAAGGAAGAGCCCTTTGGAATGCACATCTTGAATATTAATTCAAATTAGTAACATATATGCTCAAGGAATAGTACTTATTGTGAGTTATGCTAGAGGCCTAATGTTTAGGTATTTGCTACTGCACAGTGTCTCACATGACCCTGTTTAATGACTAAAGAAAACTTTTTCTCTGTATTGCATCTTTGTTCCAGAACTTGGCAATTTACATGAAACAGCTTTGTTCACATTTTTAATTTAATGTGTTTTCACAACAAAATTTTCCAGATGAAAAGACCAAGCACAGCAAATAGTGAAAGAGAAATCTGAGGAAGCATTATTAAAATGACCTGGGGAAGGGAATGTTTAAAAAAGAAGGATCCATTGGAGGCAGAGTATTAGCACAGAATAGTGTTAATGTTTGTGACCAAAGTATCTCTAAATGCAGACTTTTGCTATTAGGAAATAGGATTCCAGCAAAATTACAGCTTTCTTCATTAGCATCTAGTAAATATGATGTTTCTATGTGGTTTTTAGTTCAGTTTCCCAGGGTTTTGGGAGGTAGGAAAACATATATGGAAGAGACTGCTCTGTTCTTAATTTCTTTTTATGTTTTTTTTTGTTTCAACTTTGGGCATTTACAGTGCCAGAATGAAGTTCAAGATATATTCTTGTTCTATTTCAGCAGAACACAAAAAGTCATTTCTAGGACTCGTGATTTTTTTTTCCTAATGGAAAAATAGAGATGCCCTTACTCCTAGCTAAGAATTTAGGATAAAAATAAGCAACAAAGGCAATCTGCTATATTTTACTTAGTTCTACTGCTTCATATCAGATGCTATTTAATATTCTCATTTTCTTTTATTGCAGGAGAATGACATTCAGGTTGTTGACTGTGCAAATCTGGAAAATCTCTGTATTCTCATTCTGAATAAGAACCGTCTTTCATCAGTTTGTGGCTTAGATGAATGCAAAAATCTCCAAAATCTTGAACTTTCCTACAATAAAATCACTCGAATTGGTAAGAAAATTATGCCAATTTGTATAACAATAGTTATGCTGCTTATATTCAGAATTATACACCCCTTGGATTTAGAGCCAGTCGACTGCTAAGACCAAGGAGACAGACTTTGAAAAAAAACCTACACCTTAAAGCATGGCTTAGCTGCTGCTGTGTATTCCATCTAGCAGGCCATGTAACTATTGTCAGCCAGAGAGAATTAAAATCTTTCTGAAAGGGCCACTAATGTTACCTGCACTAAGTTAGCTGGAATATATGAGTAGCCTGAGTTCAGCTTATCTACAGACATAATGAAAGCAAAGCCTAGCCATGCAACTGCAGGGAATTCCAGGGTGTTCCTGAGTGACACAGTAAGTAGTTCTATAGAAATTGTATTGTCTGTCTTGAGTCTGCTGGACATAAGGAAAATAATTAAAAACAATTATTAAGCTCATAGACAAAACATATTCACGTAAGACTTGTAAATAAGAAGTAGTTCCACTGTTAAATAAGACTGTTAAGTAACTCTGTGAACATGGAAAATAAAGTTCCATGATAAACGGCAAGAGTGTAAACAGAAAGTGGAAAAGCCTAAAAAAATCTGTAGATGTAAAGACTTTGATGAAGATGTTATCAATATTTTTTGCTAATATGTGTAAATGTTAGTACTCATGAAGAAAATTTTTAATATGTGAGAATAAAAGTGCTGAGAAATCGATGTTTACTGTAAACAGTACTCTAATGAGGAACAGTAAAATAAAATGGTTTAAAAGTTTCATCTGTGTGGTTGTGGTAAATAGTGCTTGATACGATTCTTACTCAGATTGATCTCATTTGATAAAAATGTCTTCAAGATTACTGTAAGAATGAAATTGTTTTAGTGGGTGACATTTAAGAATGTGGCATCAGCGTGGAGTGTGGTAACTTCATACAGCCCAAGCGGAGTAAAATGCTCCGGTACTTTCTCTTTTGTGCAGTGCACTGCTACAGTTACTGAGTCTAATAAATTCAAGTGGGTAAATAAATGTTCACAAAAATCATCTTCAAATGTGGGATTTTTCTCTCTCCAGAATTGCTTTGAGGAATTTAGGTTAAAACAGCTGCATAATACAGGATTTATTTCATATCATAACATATTAAGTAGATGCACAGAATGCATAAAAATGAATTTGTGGGTTATAAAAAGTTAGGATATCCCTCCCATCTGTAAATCTTGCAAGATGTCCCTTAGCAATTTTGGAAGC
The DNA here is from genome assembly GCA_013398595.1 of Tychaedon coryphoeus. Classification (NCBI taxonomy): domain Eukaryota; kingdom Metazoa; phylum Chordata; class Aves; order Passeriformes; family Muscicapidae; genus Tychaedon; species Tychaedon coryphoeus. The sequence goes on along the minus strand of WBND01000585.1, from coordinate 278,393 downwards.
TCCACTACGATGCAGTGAAACTTATTTATGTTTATAATATTTAAGTTTTAATGACTTATTGTAGGAAATTTCTGGCATACTATTATTTCTCTTTTTATTCTTTTCTCTTGTCATTGAAATATAGCATCAATAGAGGGAAAATTAGAGTTGCCAAAAACTCCTTAAAAATAGCAGTAAGAGAAATAGTCTCAATTATGCTTTTTCACTTAAGAATGCATAATCACAAATTAAGTAATTGTGACAGTAACACACCGAAGTTGAGTGCATATGTTTGTATTTTGAAGATGAATGCTTTGCTTCAAAATTTTCATGCACAAAAAGTAGTAGCATTCTGACTCAAGTCTTTGAATACACTTCTGTAGGGTATCTATACTGCCATAGAAAGCTGAGTAAAATCCTGGCAGCTCAAAGAACAGCAATGCATAACCATGGATGGTCATAAATGCTGCTTTCAATATACACTTTTTAAGACAGCCCAGAGAGGATTTCTTTTTCATCAGATACCTTTTTAGTTTTTTTGTTTTGGTTTTCTTTTTTTGAGGGTTTTATTTTGGGTTGGTTTTTTTTTCCATTTTTATGTTCGCTGTCAGCTTTCACTCTGTTGTTAGTTGTCTTTGTCTCACACAGAAGTGACTTTGGAACTCCATCAACAGCTAAGAAAGTCCCTTGCTAGCAGACTTCAGCTGCACTTTGCAAATTGCTGAGAACTTACATAAAGGTTCTCCTTGAATCTTGCTGAAGCCATGTATTTGTCAACAAAATATTTTCCATTGGCTGCTATAACTTTTGTTTGTTGCATTGTATGTAAATCACACAGTATCTTGTGGAAATGTGCACAAGACTTTTATGCTTATATTTAATTTTGCGTGTAGGCAGAAGAACCAGTAAAATACCATCTGTTTGTATTACGTTATTCTCTCTTGTGTGTTTTCTGTTGGACTGCATTTGATAATTCCAGAATGTTCTGAATGACATTCAGGTGAGGAAGTGTAAAAAAAGGTGCTTTGTGCATCATGCAGAGAAGAAAATTTCCACATTCTGTTTTACCTCCTTGTCTTTTCTTATTGTGTGTGCAATCTGTTTTCTCAGTCCCACTCCAGGCTCTTTGAGTGCTTTTAAAGTTTCCACTACTGTTAAGTGGAGATTTAAGAGCTGGTCTTACGAGGAAGTCTTGGGAGCCAACACACGAAAACATGAAAGTGTTTCTGAAACCACTAGATGGTGCTGGTTCCTTTTTTATTTTTATCGAAGCACAAAAGAAAAATACAGACCAGGATCTTGCAATCAGGGTAGTAATGGCATGGGCATGTTTGGAATTTTTCAGAATAATTAAAGATTTGTATATTTATTTGCTAAAGCACAGTTTTGAAGTTACATTATAGGACATGTGTGTTGTATTTAAGATGATATCACTTTAATGTCAGACAATTGCATTCTTTTCACTAAGTGCTTTCCATTTTTAAATTAAAATTATTGGAATGCCTATAATGGGAATTTTTTAAAATTTACTGCTGCTTTGATATTTAATTTTTTGATTCAGTTTTCTCCTTATAATTTATTTTCATTTTTAACTCCTCTTCTGTATTCTCAATACTCCATGGTGCAGACTGATCTCTGGTTTCATAATCTAGTGTGTTTTCAGAGGACAGTCGCAAAAGAGATTCACTATTTAAAGCTCATCCAGCTTTCTTTGGGGAGCTTGTGAAATTTTGGGTGGGATAAAGATGGGACAAAGTGTTCCCTCAAATACTCCTAAATTAACTAAATTATCTAAGAATACATGAAACAGAAGTAAAATCAGAAACTCCTTATTTTAGATCTGTTTTGTAAAGGGTATCCCACCAAAGGAATTTTTTACTACAGAGATACAGAAAAAGCTGCTCGGTCCTGTAGCAAGTTAGATGGATCAGTGCCATTGCAGGTGTAAGACTGTGGGAAGACAATGTAATTTCTGCTATTGTAAGGATGATTTGGGTTACATTCTATGAAAGAAACAGATGCTGATGGGAATTCCTTTGCCTTTCTTTTGTGTAGAGATTGCATGCTTTGTAATGTAGATGGCAGGAGTAAATATGTTGAGAGTGGAATGGCTAGAGTACTATAGCTTTGTTCTTAAAGGCACTAGATTTTCTTTATAAATTCCTTAATTAAAAATATTTTGTCATAATTCCTTAAACAAGACTAACTTAAATAATAGCAGTGTTACTGGCCTAAGTTTTAATGCAGTTTTTTTTCTAACTTTGCTGATATATTAACAAAGAAACCTTCAAAAAATGAAATAATAAAAATTAACTTTTAAACATAGGGGTTTTGTTCTGATAGATAATTTTTAAGAGGGCTGTTAGCATTTCACAGAGTTCAGAGAAGTTGAAAAGTTGTTAAAGCATAGTAAGTACTTTTAGTTTATCCCTAAAAGAATGTTCTCTTCCAACAGAAGTACCAAAGAGATTATGAGCTGTTATTATTGCTTAGTTAACAGGATCAGAAATGTGTGAACCATATGCACTGTATATGTGATAGGGTCAAAATATAGTAATTATTTTTAAACCCTATGCAGAAGTAATATTAATTGTTACATCAGAGAATATACAGAAAATTCTGAGTTTTCTTAGTATTTGAATGACAAGAGATTTTTATTTCATCATGTCTTAAATCTTGAATTTTCAGGTGGTCTGGAGTCACTGAAAAATCTTCAACAATTAATTGTGGACCATAATCAGTTAATCAGCACAAAAGGTCTTTGTGAGGTACCCACTCTTATTCACCTAGACTGCTCTTTCAATCATCTCACACAAGTTGAAGGCATTGAGAATTGTGGCCTACTTCAAGTGCTGAAGTTGCAGGGCAATAATCTCCAGGAGGTAAAAGCTTTGAATTTAGTGTTGTGCATACATCTTTGCTAACAGTTATATTTTTCAGCATTCTGAGCATGTGCTCTTTGATTGATGTGGGATGTTTCATGCTTTTAGGTAAATTTTTTTTTCCCTTATCAGAGGGTGATTTTTCAAAGATACAAATGGCTAGCAGTTGTTTTCTTCCAAGTCCTTGAAAAATTGGACTCTCAATGACTATGGCTCCTCCTTCATTTATAGCATCTAGTTTTTGGTTTGTAGTATATGATTCTGATTTTGTGTAAAAAAAAATATTATTATTACCTATAGGTCCTGCTTTAATATTAAGATAATTATAACAGGCTGGTAATAATGATATAATTGTTGTTACATATAAGTAATTGCTACTTACCATTACTTGTATGTAATGATAATATCATTATTATCACCCTGATGATAATCATGCTTATTTAACATATGTTGATTCTCCAAAACTTGAGTTTTGTGCTGTGGCATTTAAAATAAGAAAGTTGTTTGCTAACTGTGTGCTTAATCGTATTTGCTTGCAGCTATTCTCCTATAAATTCAAGTGATGAAAAGCATTGTCAATGAGCAGCAAATAATTGCATGAATAACATAGTAAGGGTGTGACTGTTGGGTTCTTGAGGTTTTTTTTCTTTAATTTTTTTATGTTGACTATTCAGGTGTGATAGACATTAAAAAGTATTTACCACCTGTTACATAGAGATTATGTGTGACAACTGGTACATACATAATAAGGAAATGATACATATATCCAAAATGTGAGTTTTGCTTGTACTTAGTAATGATTTATGAAAAGCATCTGGTAAGCATTCCATTGTTGTTTCTCTAATTTATATTAATCTTTAATAACCATCTCCTTTCTATTTAGCTTCCAAGACTGGAAAATCATGTTCTCTTAAGAGAGCTATATTTGGATGACAATAGCATTTCTTCTATGAAAATGCTTTCTTTGTATTGGTTGCCTCTATTGCAGATTCTTTTGCTGTCTCAAAATAGGTAAGTAAGAAACATTCTTCTACTAGTAGAACTGATCCAGAGGAATTTATTAACATAACACTTGTCTGAAAAATATAATTCTCAATATGGTTGAAATTTTACTATCTTTTTGGGATATTCTTTAAAAATAAAAATATGCGGTCGGCATGTAATTACATTGGCTACCTCTATGTAAGAAAATTTGAAACAGCATTAACTATGTAAATTAATTTTTTTGTTTTAGATGTTATGTGAAAATAATTCTTGAGCATTGGGGCATTATTAAAACCATGGTGGGTTTCTTTCTTTCTTTAGCAATTGTTTCTCGAGTATGTCTGTCAAACTTCATATTTCACAGCTAGCTTATTCAAAACAGACTTTGAAGGCTAAGTTAAGGGCAAGTACTAGAGTTGAAAAGGACAAATAAGAATGTTTTTTATTTTACATATATATGTTAATACCCTCCAAAACAAGTATATTTGCTTTAGTTTTTCACTCTTATGGTTCTATTTAAAAGGTATAAAATAAAGAAGGATTGAGACAGGCAGCATAAAACTGGATCATGCACTCAAGTTTTTTGTAATTAGTTTTCTGTTTGTTTTCTAAGATAATCTATATGACTTTAGTCGTAGAATGACCAGATATCCTGGATTAAAAATCTTTTTTTTCCCCACCCCCCTTTTTCTCAATTTAAATTCTACTAAAAAAGATATGAAGCATTTATTAGAATTTTCAATATATTAATAGGAAAATTAATTTTATTATTTTTCTATACTGTGATTGTTTTGTTCTGAATAAGACTGATCTCAGCTCAACAAACAGAATACTACATACCATATATAGAAATACACTCTCAAATAATTACTTCACTCTCCTGTTAGTGAATAGATGTTTTTAAAGGGTGATTCATCTGCCATTTTTAGCTGCCTGCTTTGAGACTAATCATAGCCTAAAAGTGCCTGTTCATCTTCATTGACTAGTAGAAAAAGAAAAATGACCACCTCATGTGTAGGTGTCTACATCTGATCAGAGGAATCCCATCCTATGTGACATTTAGTTCAGCAGAGCCAGTTGTGTCTGGGAGCCTGTGGGAAAAAGGATGTGTAAAACTGAGTCCTGTTATTATAAGCAATGTCCTTCATGGAAATTGAATATTATTTAAGTATATACAACCTATATTTTTATATAACTTTTCAAATTGTTTTCATAACATCTCTAGTGAAATACTGTTCATGGAGACTCTTGGATGTAAATAAAATATCTACAGAACCTAATCTTTAAGTTCCTGCTCAGGCTTCTCGGGTTTGGAATTTTTTGTTCCCTTATTAATTCTTCTGGAGTTTGGAAAAAATGCTTTCTGCCTCTGATGAAGCAAGAGCATGATATGTTAAGCATTAGATTTTGAGTCACACTGCTTGATTTAATCCTTATTCTTAATTAGCTTTTTTTTTTCCTTGTCCTGCTTAGCTTTTTTGTGGAACACACAGTAATGTGGTTCTATAGTCTTGTAGTTTCCTCTTCGTCCTCCAGTGTAGCTATCCTGTGTGTAATAAAGTGTTTGCAAAACTCCTTGAAGATCTCATATGCCTTCCAGGGGAGCACATCTCAGGGACATCTTGAATGCAGCCTCTGGATTTAGATTGTGCTGGACTGGCCATGTAGATGTACCTTAAGTCACTTGCCTGTCCCGTCATCTTACAGTTCTTAATGTCCATTGTAGTGCTTGTACGGTTTTCCAGTAGCCAAGCAGAGATGTGGTGTTTGGTCTGCTGAATTCCTTTTGCTGGGCTATGAGAAAGGAGATATTTTTGCATCAACAGACTGGATGTGCTGAAAATAAGTATACATCTTGCCCCCAAACAGTTGCCCTTCTTTCTGTAATGTATCTATAGCTTATGTCAAATCTTTGTGACAAACAGGACAAGATAGCCTTAAATTTGTATTAAAAGCCTCAAAATTCCTGGCATTTCAGTAGCCTGCTCTGTTACACTCATTTTATGTACACTTATAAACAGCTCCATATGTGTGTGCTATAGCATAAGTAACTTGATGTTCCATAGAAACAGTGAATGTAATGGAGTAAGCTGTTGAAAGAAAAGCTGTTTCTTTACTTTTATCCTAGAGCCAGTGCAATTTTATGAATTTTTTCCAAGTGTGCAGTGAGTGCCATTTCCTCTTTACTGATTGCAGGAAGCCAATATAATGATAATGCTATGAATCTGTATTTTTTCTGAAAGTGAAGTACTGTGAAAAGAAAATTCTTACACTAATTTACAGGACATTTTTATTCCCAAGATGCTTTGTCTGCATCGTAAACCTGAAATTGTCAAAGGTAAAACTTCAAATTGTTTAAATTTGTTTTAAATTGTTTTAAACCTGCAGTCTAAAAAGGAACTAAAACAGGAGTGATTAACTCCTTCAAATAGAAAGCAGACAGCTATATTACCTCTACTGCTTTTATTATGTATTTTATTGTGGCTTTTATATACAAAGAATATTCTTGATCAATGCACAATTGAACAGAGACAATGATGGATATCCTCTTGACTTGGTTCCTGCAGAATTGGGATTATGAAGATCAGTGCTCTATTTTATACCAGCTGAGGACACAACTGTTAAATTAGTTTAAAAAGGGACATACTCTTTTTTTTTCTTCTGCTGTGGATAAAGATTTTGGTGTAGGGGAAAACAACCTTGTCCTTGTGTAAAATTTATAAATTTTTAATATGTGTTAAGAGTTCATGTGGCATTTATATTAACAGTACATTTAATTTATGTAGCTTATTAGTTAATGTCTTTTTCATTTAAAGGTTTTACAGTGAGACACTAAATGTGCTGTTCAGGTAGCCCTTTTTTTTAATTTCAAATAGGCAAAATCCCTCCTAACATCCCTGTTTTAATGTGGTATTAATAAGACAAAGTTCTTTTTTTTTTTTGCTATCTCTTGCTTCTCACTAAGATAACCTAAGTGAGATAGATAAAAATTTAATATTTAAAAAGAAAATGCAATGATCTCAAAAGTTCCTTTTTATTTTGGGAAAATGGTTTGTCCTGAATCAAATTTGTTGTGAATGTTGTGAATTTTGTTGCTCCCATGTTTTTGCATCTAGATGCATATTATTACTAAAAGGCTTTTACTAGAAATGCTGAAAAGTTGGTTAAGTTCTTTCTTAGCACGCATTGTTCTCTCAAATATATATGGTATCTGTATTTTTAACTGAATTTCTCAGATATGAGAGTTGAGCTCCTTGCAAGCCACGATGCTTTGAGAATTTGACGACTTGTCCAGAATTATCATGACAAATCTAAATGTCTTTGGATGTTGAAATAAGTCATTAATGAAAAAACCTATATTGATATATAGTGGTTTTCATCATCCTATCCTTACCACTCTAGATTTTTAAAAATAATTTTCAGTAATTATTTGCTGGTGATAAGTTTATCTCTAGGTATGTGGCATAATGGATAATGTACTTGAAGTACTGCCTACTAGAGTATTCAATAAGTAAAATGGCTACCTGACAGATTTCCTATATTCTGTGTATTTGCTGCTCATAAATATGGTAATAATTGCAAACTAAACTGTCTTTAATTTAAGGAATGAAAAAGAAATCTGGTCTTTACCTAAAGATCTAGATTATGATAAATTTATGTTAGTTATTTTGCCCTGCTTCCTGCTAACTGCTTATTAGCATCAACGCTAATTTTTCTGGGGAAAAGCACTTGCACAGTAGGATTTAGACCATCTTGAACAGTAACTGCTATTCATGTTCAGAAACACAATCTTTATTTTCTCTGATGCATACTTGCAACTATTCTTAGATCTTGTTTTCTGATGCAGCCACATAAACTACATAAACTCTATCTCTGACCTGTTCTGGTAGCGCCTTAAATGGGAGCAGAAAAAGGAAGCTATAGCTTGCTTTTTTGTGAATATCTTTTACTTTTGTGTCTTCTTTGTAATTTATATCTCTCTTATGCCCAGGGCTAATGTGACAAGGTCAAGTAGTATTAAGTTTTCAGTAATGTCCTTTGTCTTTCTGGTTTGAATTTTCTTAGGAAAAAAATTAACAAAGAATGTCGGTAAAGGGAAGGCTATAGAATGACAGAGAAATGTTTTAACTCTCATAATGCCAGCGGCAGGCAAGGACAGTCCAGGAGACAATTTCTAATTCACCACAGCATATGCTGATGAAGATCCAGGGAGCTCATTATAGATAAAACACCTGCATTGTCTTTTGTCCCTTATGCAAAATATGACATTTGTTTTCTGAATATAAGAATCTACAGTCAGGAATGTTCAGTTTTTGTAGCTATACTTTTAGCCAGTAGTATCTATGATGACAATTGCTACAAATATTAAATATATTTATGTACTGTTGACTGATGATGAGAAATTAAAATGCTGAAATTTGTAGTACTATATACAGATCTATATACAAGGCTTAATGCTTTATAGAGTCAATACTTGTTCATAGTTATTTGATTCCGTGGAAAACTTCCATAGCATGAAGGAAAAAGAACTAAGTAGGACTAGAACCACGAGAACTTTAAAATGCAGTTTGAGAAAGAAATGGAAGTATAGTAGCACGTACTCAGTTGTCTTTATATCTGTTTCTCTGAATTTACTCTTAAAATATTATGTTTTCATATAGAAATAATTCTCAACTAAATGTGGAAATTACTGTTTTTTTCTGTTTTGAGTTTGGTTGTGTTTTCAGTAAGATTAAATAATCTACAACCAAAATTTAGTCTATAATTTGTGCACCAGAGTAAAATTCAGCTCTGCCTTTCAGTTGTAAAGCCTGTGCTGAAAACACAACTTATTCATACATTTCAGCAGTGAAGACACTTTTTTGTCTCTGAACAATTTTGTGTACATTTCATTTTTTGTAGGGTCATATTTCAGACAAAAATATTCTGATTTATCCCTTTCAAAGGCACTACATCCTCAGAAAATACTAATTTCTGTGAAAATTAGCAGTCACAAACTGACCATAAACAGTGGCATTTCTGTTACGATTCTCTTGCTGTGCTAGGGCCTTGATGAAACATGTTACCTAAACATGTATTTATTTTAAAAATCTATGGTTAGTGAACCATGTGCTTAAACATTCTAGTTTTAGTTGATAATTGGGATTCTTTGCGTCTTGATTTTTACCTTTTCTTGTCTCTTTCATATTTAACATAAACCAAGATAAACTTGAATCTGAAAGTTAATATTTGGCAACAGCCTGGCAGCTGAACAATCCATTTAACATTCATTCTTGCATTAATGAAAGTTTGTAAGCAAAGAAGTAACACTGAGCCTTACTCCTTTAGAAGTAACAATTACACACATCTTACAGTCCCAGTCTCTTTGTATAGATGAATGTCAGCTCAGTTTCTTTACATTTACTCTTCAATACTGCAAACAAGAATTTTGTCCTGTCTTTAGTACTGCTTTGCTGCATTATTGCTCAATAAAAGCTCTGATAATGCAAGAAGAGCTACTCCATGACCAGTTCCATAACTCTCTCAGTAATCAGCACCTGTTTGACACAATCTGACAGAAGTAGTAACACAGAGGAAACACTAAAAATATATTACAGGATAGTGCAGCCTTGACCTTTTGATAAATACATCCATGACAACAGTTATGCTAGTTTTAGGATCTAGGAAGTAATGTGCTGATTGGAGAAGAGAAACAACCTGATGAGGAAAGGGGAAAGAAGCCAAGCAAATTTTATATTTTTATTTTCTATATTTTATTTACATTTTATTTTTTCTTCAGAATCAGGACCTTCTATTAATACCATTCTAGTTATGGTGCCTAAAGAAAAGCCAGCTGAGTTGTGTAAATTTTATAAGACTTTAGATTGTCAGCACTCAGTGGAGGGAACAGAATGAAATATTTATCAGATAAAAAACCATTAATGATAAAATATTAAAAGCTCAGATGCTGAGAAAACTAAGAAATATTTCCAAGTTAAAATTTCAGTAATCAGTCCTAGCATCTGGGATACATAAATAGGCATTTTCTTATATAAATAAGTAAATTGTCATATCTGCAAAAGATTCTGGTGCCTTTCTGTTTATGAACTGCTGTTTAAATTTAATTTTTTAAAAAAATATTTTCTGTTTTTTTCTTAGATTAACTGACCTTGTGCCTTTAAATTCATTTGTATTTTTGGAAAAGCTAGATGTCAAAGATAACTTCTTGTCAGGTGAGTTGAGCTAAAAAAAAAATAAAAACTCCCATTCAAATAATACCTTTTTAGTTAAATTAAAAACTGATTTGAATGGGACTGTTCCCATGTATTTGTAATAGACATAAATATGGAAAATATAAAAATATTTTTAAAACATGAATGTTATGGATATTAATTAAAACTATAGCCTATGGATAGCAGTCTTGCATTTAGGACTTCATGATTTTGATACATTTTACTTTCATATAAGATTTTATGGGAAATAAGATGGTTCTGCATTCAGACATATTTAGGTTTCTTTCTGCTATACTACAGATCTTAAAGATGCCCATACATGGTTTAGTGGCTGCCATAAACTAAAGGAGTTGTCATTGAGTGGGAATCCTCTTCTCCAAGAAAAGAACTGGAGGTAAAAAAATAATTTGCTAAATCAAAAATCAAAATCAGACAACGGATTGTTGTGTGTATCTTAGTTGAATAGTAGAGACTCTCCCACATAGTCTGAACAGTCTTGCTGCTGTGACAGGTCCACATTGCACATAGCTAGTGAAGGGATAGTGTCTGCTAGAAGAAAAAGTCAGGATGAATGTTTGATTTTTTCCTTAGTAGTTGAAAATTAGTGTTTTTCATGCTTCTTCAAATTCCTTATCTCCATGTCAAAAATTAATTGCTCTTATAATTATGAAAGAGATGTGAGAGTAAAGGTGTCATTTTCCATTCAGTGGTGTATAATACTGGAATTATGATCCAAAAAATCAAAGAGCTAGTCCTAGAGATTATGATATAAATATCATAATCATATCATACTCTATATAAAAAATGAGTAGGGTAGAAAAGAAACTAGACATACAAATTGATGTGCAGTTACCATGATTCCTGAAATAAGTACTTATATCAATTTGTAAACCATTGGAGTAAAATTATAAATTAATCGTTTTTTTGTATAATTTTTTGTGTATTAGACATAATACTTGATGTATGGCCTCCCCAGTGCCATGTATGGGGTATGATCACTGCCCTCGTTCTGCTGTCCACACTAAAACCTGAAAAACCAAAACCATCCTTATATTTATATCCTCCATTTGAAGATTTTTGTACAAATTTAAGATTACTAATCAAAAGAGAAAACTCAACTATTTCAAACTTTTAGTTAAAAGTATTTGACTAGTTTAAAAGATAGCTGTGCAAGTACCTTCTTTATTGGTTTGTTTGATTTTTTAATGAACAGACTTATTTGCACCCCATGGTTCCTGCAGGTAATTTCATTCATAAAATTCTGTGACTACAACTGTTAAATTTCCATTTCCATTGTTTGAATTCCCACTATTTTACAAAACTAAGTGTTATTTCACTTGTAACCTGGAGGGAAAAGCTTTCTGAATTTCAATTTAGCTATGAGAACTGACACTTTAGATTGCTTAAACTAATAGAGCTTTCATGATTAGACAAGAGATTAATTTGTCTAAAAGATTTAACGTATGGGATACTATGAAATATGGATTTGCTGAATACAGCATTGACTGTAACTTCAGACAATATGTTCCAGTGAACTTTACATAACCCCTTGATACCAACAAAGGAATTAGTTGTAAAATTTCCCAATTGGTTTTGTACTTTCATGTCCAGCCAGTGATAACACCAACAAAAGTGAAGTAGTAAGAAATCTCTTTCTAAAAATTAAACCCTGGGATCAGTCTGAGCACTCCTAGGGGAATATGTTTCAATGCTGTAATGATTAATAGAGCCTCTTAAGTGACAGAATATTCACCAGGAAGTTTTCACTAAATGAAATACTGACTCAGCCCTTCACAAGGAGAAACTAGCTGGAAAAATGAGTGTTGAGATCCCACAGCTCTAAGAGACAAAACTTCCATCATTGATCAACTTTGATACATCACTGCTTTGGTGTATTGCTATTCAACATCAGCTTTGGCAACTTCTCTCTGTATTCAGGAAGTGTTGAGCTAGACCCATATTTTTATTCCAAATGCTCTTTGGATGATCTTAGCGTTCATTAATGGACAGTAGAAAAGGAAAAAGAAAAGTTTCCTGTTTGCAAAAACTGATGTTCTATTCTGTTATTTGGAATATTATAATACAGTCATAGAGACTTTCTCTGATTTTAAGCTTAGTGTATGTTGTCTGAGCTGAGTAGTAGTCCTTTACCTTCACAAGGAATAGTCAGGGAGTTCCAAAATTTTGAAAACAGTACAATATTTTTCAATAATGGAGGGATTTACAACTTGCAATTAGTATTCTTTCAAGAGTTCATGTTACTTAAAACTGAGTTAATGAAAGCTTTGACAGTTGATATAATTTTGCAGTCTTCAAACTTCCAACAAATTTGGTCTGGTACAAGAAATATGTGAAACAAGATTGGAGTACCAGCTTGCATCTCCCAATAACATAAACGAGACCACATTGATGGTACATTTTAAATGTTTTTGTTTGTTTATTTGTTTTGTTAGGTAAGTTTCTTGTATATTTTTTTCTTGCATCAGTGGCTACAGGTGTTCTTTTTATAGCAAGGAAATTTCATCTCTGCTCTCATTCCTTTTGCTGACCTGAATTGAGTATTTCAAAGGCAGATTTTTTTTCCTGTCAGGCAAAGCAAATAGTGTGTCAGTACATGTGGTATATGCAAATGATAAAGGGAGTAGAATTGGCAAGGTTTAGTATTTTGAGCAGTTTTAATATTTAAGTTTTTTGATGTGTCAACAAAATCACTACTGTATCTTAATCCTATGACTTAGTTTGCTGTTGCCTACCAATTGAATTAATTACAGGTGCCTATGCACAAGTGGGTCAAATTTTCCCATTAAGGTTTGTGTAGGTAAAATTCTAGCTCTAGTGATTTGAGACTGTTGCTGTTGACTTTCTTGCTGTCAGTATTTCAACAGTGCTCTTATACCAACGAAGTATTAAGAAGTCTTGTTATGTTCTGTGCTTTATTCTTTATATTATTCTTTAGTGTAAGAATTAATTCTTAGTTAATATGTTAGCATATGAAATAAGGACAAATACAAAGAAACATTTTGAGAACTATCTTTGTGTTCTGTGTTGTTACATAAGTGCATCAATAAAATAGGTGGTTTAGCATAAGGATTTTTTCAAAAACTTATTATGTTTTTTTTTTTTTTTCTAAGGTCTTCCATGTTGGAGGTCCTTCCCAGTTTACAGTTGCTTGATGGTGAAATCTTAACCCTTCATACTTTACCCACAACCGAAAAAAACAAAGCATCAGAATTAGGAACTTTTCTGCAACTTTGTCAAGTTCAAATTGAAGAAATTATTCAACTGAAAAAAAAGGCTGCTGAATTGGAGTACGTATTTATGTGAATATAAATTGCATTCAGAAATATTTTTTTATGTATTGTTACTGAAGTTCTTGTTGACATATGAATCAAAACTTAGGGTGTTTTGCCTGGAAATGTATTAGGAAAGATTAGAATAATTGACTTCAGAGCAAAGTCTATTTTAGACATATTAAGTTATGAAGGCCTTGAGTTTTATTTCTTTAAGTTTGAGAAAACAGGTGTTTCAAAATCTGCAGTTAGTAGTTGAATGAATTCATAGACACAACATACTACAGTGCTATGCAGAAATTGTAGCTTAAATCCTGAAAGTTGTATAATCATATTAACATGATTTCCAACTTTTACTTAATCAAATCTAATTTGGCTGTTGGTTCAATATGCTCTCTTTTTATTTCTGCATTTGTTTTCCATGTGTACGTTATTCACAGTCTAAATAATTTCAAAAGATTTGACCTCTTCTCTTTTAAGGTACTGAATTAGATGGTTCTGTTTACAGGTCTTTAATTTTGTCATACTTGCTACCTTTATCGCTGTTACCATGGTTAGTTGTCCAGTAACTTCAGTTTAAACCGTGCAAGTGGTAATTTATCACTTATACATGCTATGTTTTAATTGTTTTGTAATACCTAAATATCTCAAAATTCTCATTTCTGCACATGGTAATATTGCATGGGTTTTGTTTTTTTTTTTGTTTCATAGTTCCTTTTCATTTCGCAGCAGGTTCACAAAATCCTTACAGTCCTTTGAATATCCAACTTTTGTTATAATTTTTGGAAAAGTAGTTTTCTTGATTCTGCCAGGTACTGAACATTATCCCAGAGCAGGTGAAGCATATGCTGTTTTACATTCCTTTAGTTAGGACTTTTCCTTGCATACTTTGTTGGCTCAGGAAAAGTATGCACATTTATTTCAGAATCTGGTGATTTTGTGTTTTCATGTAAGCCTGTATATCCATGGTATCTTGTTACTAGCAGTTTGTTACATTGTTGTATTATTGCAGCATTTACTAAGCTGCAATAAAATCTTCATAGCTCAGAATCAGATTAATTTGAAAAGAGATTTGTATTAACAATTAGATTGAAATTAGTTGGGAGAAATTATATAGTGCATTTTTATATGACAGATGTAATGTGTAAGTGGCTCCTAAAAGTCATATGTTTCTCCATTAAACCATCAAGATATGTCTTCTCCACTTCTGTGATTTTTGGCTTCGTGTTTGCAGATGGGAAGCTGATATTTCGTGATCTACTTACCATCCTGAAATGGTGTTCTCTCCTTCCTTTCTCATGAAATAAAATAGAGCTCTTTTTTTCTATGATTGAGAAAGTCCTTCCATGTCTGACATTTAGACATTTCATCATTATCCTTTTGCAGAAAAAAAATAGCTTGTAATTAGAATATGACTTGTGAGCAAACTGTAGTAGAATCTAAGGACCTAAATTTCATATACATTTCTGCAAGATGGTAAAAATGAGAGGGAAAGATGATATTCTTAAAATTTAAGTTTTTTATTTTATTCTACGTGAATGGACATGGGAAAGATAAATAAAAAACATGTTGGGTCGTCCAGCTCAGACCATCCATGAATCATGAATAGTATGGGGCTCATGCTACTTTCTGGAAGCTGACTTTTACTTCTAATGTCTCTTACCAAAGACTGGGAGCAGGAGATGAAATGCACATTTACTGCACTTGCAGACCACAAGGATTCAAAGGCAGTTTTTGAGAGGAGGGCAACCAGTCAGACAGAGGCAAGATGGGAGGATAGGTCACCAGGAACCTTGTAAATTCAACAAGGACAAGTGCAAAGTTCTTTACCTAAGAAGGAGGTAAAGAAAGGAGGCTTTTTGGTCCCTCCCTGGCTACTTGCTGAGTGGAAGAGAGAAGGCCTTGACTCTGTCCAAGCACTCCTTCAGGAGAACATTAGTGTTTTGTCCATACAGTTTCAGTCACAAATCTGAACCACAGCATTGTATGGGCAACTGCAATGGGAATACATTAATTCCAGCCAGAGACAGTACAACTGGATGTAAGGAAAAACCTTTTCAGGGTGGTACAGTGATGATTTGCAATAGGCTGCCCGGAGTGGTTGTGCAGTCTTGTTCTTGGAGATTTCCAATACCTGATTGGATGAAAACCTGAGCAGACTGGTCTAATTTGGGAGCTAACCCAGCTTTGAAGCAGAATATTGAACCAGAGACCTCCTGAGGTTCTTAAAACTGAGAATTTTTCTATGATTTTATGTAAATTTTGAAGGAGTAATATTTGAAAGAGCCTGCAGATATTTGAGAAGAGCAGGAGTGGAAAACGGTGATTTATGTAAACATCTCTTCTTTCCTGAATTTATGGTTTGGGTGGAAGGAGGGCAGGGAGTGCAGAGGGAGGGTTATGGAGTTTTTGAGCTTTTGAGAATTCATTCATGATCTTTTAAATGGGTAACCATGACATGATTGAAGCATCTTGTATCAAATTTGGTTTTAAAATTAATTTCTTGTGTGTTAAAGCCATCTATCTTTTATTTTGACTGAAGTAAAATTTATGGATGACTTGAAAACCATTGCAAACTGCAGTTCATAAAAGAAACTCTAAACAACTTGTTTGTATCCAAGCCTTAGTGGCATAGCTATTATATGTACATATTGCAATACTTTGACTGAATTAATGTGACATTGCTAAACAACAGGCCAACAATAGAGCAAACTTCTATCTGTTTCACATCTAGCTAAGTTATGAGCCCCTGTAGGTGCGACCTCAAGTATGTAAGCTGCCAAAAGTAATCACTGCTTGCTTCCCTAATCTGTTTCATACACCACTGCTGCCCAGTTAAATTCTCTGTGCTGTTTCTTCCCAAAACTTCTCTGTTGTTGCCATACTTAAGAGTAAAACTGACTTTAAAACTGAGTATCTCTGTTATACTGTTTTCTGTCACAATTCTTGTAATAAGTAATTGTGTAAAAAAATAATATGATACCTGTGCTGCAGCAATTTGTTTTCAGCCATCAGATGTGCAGCTGTCAGGCTAGTGGAACCTGAACTTCACAATTATTGTATGTATATTACAGTAAAAATGACAGGAATTTCATAAATGGTGTTGCAAGGAGAAAATGTGTCAACAGTGACCTGTTTCATGTTTGTAAGGGACTTTGGTAAACTGAAGTTGAACATCAGTAATGATGCTTATAGGAGTTTCCCTGAAGACATTAGATTTTACCCCACACTGTTGCAAACAAGAGCTTACATAAATTGAGGAGTACTATTTGAATATTCCATGTATTATAATTATAAATGTCACAGTAGGGAAAAGCATTATATATTATGCAAGGTTTTAACTAGCACACACTAGCATACAAAGGGGTGGAATATTAATTCCAATTATTGCCAATCCTGATCAGAACTGGCTTGTTTTTTCCAAGCTGTCCCTTTATCCTCTAAGAGATTTGTTCTGCTGACTTTTCCAGAGAAAATTATGCTCTTCAAATAACCAGGCAGTAGAAAATTCTATACAAACTGTGTTAGCTTTACAAGCAAGTCCCTGCCATCGCTTTAAATTTCTTAAGTAGCCACATTTTTACTGATCTAAATTTCACTGGAAGGCCTTTAAGCGTGAATAATTTGTGCTTTTCTATATCTGTTAAGTCAGCCTGTGCATGGATCCTTATGCTTCCTAGGTGCTCCCAGTGGGGTTTATTCCTCCCCATGTCTACTCCTCTGTTGCCAAACACTGCATGGGAATTGAGCATGTTTTGGTTTTAATTAACCAGGACAGTGATGGATACTCTTTGTGAATTGATGTGAGGACTGAAATTGTAACAGTCCTTAATGAATGCTTGACTTAAATTTTCAAATAGATGAAAATCTGATTCTAATGCTTTTATCTTTCCTCAAAGTCCCTGGAAAATGCTAGCACAAATAGAGAGGTATCTGATTAAAAAACAAGCAAACAAACAAACAAACAAACAAAAAAGCTACAGGTAGGTTTTTGCTCTTAGCATTTTTTTGTGAAAATACCTTGGTCTTTAGTGTCAGGGCCACTAGCTTAGCACATTTGTACAGTACTGCAAGACTCATCCCTTGCTCTTCTGGCTTCTTATCCCTTTCTCCCACAGCAAAAGCAATGGTTATGCTTTGTGGTTATGCTAAATTTGCATATGGCGTAAATCACTTGCACTTGTTATGATCAAAATAAAGCCATGGGTAGCCTGGCAGCAACTGAACATGAAGGAATGTGCTGGTCAAAGCAGAAAGCCATAAAAATTTTGCTGTTGCAAGGCCACCATATTTATCTATATTTCATCTCATACTAAGCAGCCAGACACTGTGGACACTGGTGCTTCCATAGGATAATTCCATTTCTTGTTTTGCTTCTATGCCAATTTATGCTTAAAGTCTTGGTCAGATCTTAACCAAGAAGCAATTCCAAGTTAATATGACCAATAACACTGGAAAAGGTCTGAAAGGCAAACAATGAGTTTACATTAATTAAAAAGGAAATATTGTGGTATCAAAAGTCTTAATACTGTCATATTTCTTACTTTGTCTTCTCTTTTTCCTGACATGATTTTTTAACCATTAAAGAAGTAAACTAGTCCTACATGTTTTCCATTACAACAGCTTCCTTTCTGTGGTTTGAATAAGCAGTCTTCAGGAACACATCTTTGGCATCAAGAGTGCAATGCTATTGAGACACTGAGAAAGTTGCAGTGTGTTGATAGGATGCCTGATATCCCTGTTCACTGAAGGGAACCACCAAGCTGACTGCCACCAAGTTAGTATTCAGGCCCCATCATGACCTTTGGTGTCCGTGCACTGGAGCTTTGCCTTCACAGGAGAACCTCAAACACACCATGCCACTTCATTGCACATCAGTCTTTGAGATACCACTTCAACTTCCTTTCTTGTTTCTTTAAACTAATATGTCTGCCTACACCAAAAAGTTACTGATACAGACAGCAGCCTAAAAATGCTGCAAAATCAAAGTTTAGTTGTGGATTGCCAGAGAAGGTATGGGAGAGGGTGCATGCCCACAGTGACAAGATGATATTTTGCAGCCACTGCTTTGAAAAACTACCCAAAAGCAGCCCCTATAAAAAAAACTAACACACAAAATTATTCCCTGTCTGAATTTTCACTTTCTCAATCTCCTCTTTCATTTCTGATTAACATATTCATAGCTACTTGAAGGATGAAACAGCTGCTTGAGATACACCTGCACCTGTCAAAGGAGAGGATTCACTGTTACGGTGGCTTGTCTTTCTTTTTTTTTGACAACGAACAAGGGTACTCAGGATATAGTTTTCATAGGAAATTTTTTTGCTCAATATATAAAACATTCTGGGGTTTTCTGCAATACTTTAATTTTTGTAAACAAATAAACTAACAAAATAAAGCAAAGCAAAGGAAAAAAACAGGTGGGAATGGATTTTTTCCATTCTTTAAATTTTTTTGTCTTCTTACCATATTATTTTATGCAGAAATTTGGTAATGATCTTGTACCAGACTTATATTTTTTAAATACTTGAACTAATTCAATATATTTAAATAAATAATTTAATTAATGCTTTAAGTATTTTCTGTTAAATTGTTATTCTTACTATGTTGTATGTTAGATCATTAAACAAATACATAGATTGGTTTAAATATTTTTAGGACTTGTCATATGTGTGGAATTAACAGGAGTAGGAGTAATGTTTTGGAGTGGGCAATCAAATGTACAGCTATTACACAGTGAGTTAAGTGCTTAAGCTCCGTGCATAAATTTACTTATTCAGATTTTGGCCAAGACCACTGAAGTTGCACTAGCAGAGGAAGAGTTGGAATCCTTTTTAGTCTTACATGGTCTGATTGATTATGTTCTTAAAAATCTAAAATGTTCTTAGTTGAGCTTCACTGAGGATATAATCATAATGGTAAAGACTCACCAAGAAAACCTGATAAAAATTTAATCTTTCCAGAATGATAAACAGGAAGAAAATTTCTGTTATTCTAACGATAATTTTAGGACCTAGTTTTTCCAGGCTAACAAGAAAATTGATCTTATTTCTACTTTGTCTCTTGGATTGAATTAGCACCAGATTGCAGATCTCTGCATCTATCTATACTATTAAAGGAAAATGTTTTCATGATTTCAGAGCTACTTGCTAGCTAATAAAATGAACAAACACCATCCTAAGTACAGACAGCCGTCTGAATCTGTAACAATTGGTTCATATTTACTTACTTACCCTCATCATTTAGACAGTGTTGCACAAAGAACAAATGAGAGCCAGACTTCATAGATTACTGTTGCTTCAGTCTAGCACTTTCCCTTATACTTATAAAAAGATCTGTACTTAAAAGTTTATGTTTTCCTGAATTTTCTTTAGACATTGTAGTTTGTTGGTTTGAATCTAAGTTTGGGTTCTGTTGCTTTAGTTCTTATCTAAATTTTAAAATTACTTTTATTTTTATATGAGCTTTCATAGTTGCCAGATAAGATTGGATTATTAAGGTAAAATTGCCTCAAACCCTCTGAAACTTTGGGCTTCACATGCCACTAACCATACAGAAAGTTAATAGTGAAGTGTGTGCTATAATGGCTATTTAAAAAAACAAAAAACTTTCTCTTTTAGAAAAAATAAGAGTAAAATAAGAAATATATGTGATTATATTTTAAATATGTTCAAAAGAAGACAAAATCTAATAAGATTTATAATTACTGAAACTGTATTTCCAATAGGAGTAATTTCTATTTGCTGTAAGAATGTGGAAGCATGTAAGAATACTTGAAAATACAAGCTATTTTAGAAAATAATAGAGGGAATTTTTTTAAAGCATTCTAACAAACATGTAAATTTTTTTTTTCTTTTTTTTCAGATTTGCCTCTTCTATTGATTCTGCACTGGGACAATGCTGGTATTTTAATCAGTTGATGAAACTTAGTATTAAACATCGATATGTACATGAGAATGGTGAACTAAGCATTACTGACAGAGATGGACCAGAAGCACTTCAAAATCATTTAAAGCAAACATCCACTGGCTGCCTACAGGAAAATAACCTCTTTATCATGGGTGTGACAGAAAATAAACAGGTCTTGTTGGATCCTTCCAAAAGATGGATTACTACTGATGATATTCAGGACACATTCATTAACTCCTCCATACCTGTGCACCAGAAGGAAAATAGAGGAGATCAGATAGCTAGGCAGAAGAGCACTGAATCTTGTATTAATTACAGTGTGGAGAGCAAAGGCAACAATAACATGTCAGGCCAACTCACATTGCAGCAGTCAGTGATAGTAGCAAGTGATATGGAAAGAAATTTCCAGCACTTTGGGAATGATACAGAAAGGTAAGATAGATGTTAGATTGCTTTCAAATCAGTTATACAGTTAGACAATTGGAGTGAGGGCTTTTTGTTTAAAACAGAGGCACAGAACTTGTAAGATAATATTTTTAAGCTTGTTAGACAATAAAGCATTATATTAAAGTGTTGCACACTAAACTTCCATATTAAAAATTAAGAATCCTTTGTGGTATTCTCCCAGTTGGTATATTAGGCTGTAGATATTTATGTACTTCAAATAACATTAAGACATTATTTCAATGACGCATACAGAGTTAGGAATGCAAATGCCAAATGTTTTGCAACTAGAAACTAGTGTAAGGTATTTTTTGCCAAAATTATTCATCAGACATTATTCATCTGTGTAAACTTTACAGTCAGTACCATTTAGAAGGCAAGAGGAAAAATTGCTGAAATCTACCATCCTAATCCCTTGATTTAGGCCAGTTTTCTGCTGTTGTGATGACAAGAGCTAATGGCCTGCCCTGCTTTTGATACTCCTCCAACATGCCTTAACCTGCATCTTAAAAGTAGAGGCAGGGGTGAGAGGCCAGCTCAACTTGTTATGTGTCCGCAGATTTTCTCCTATATGAAGCAGACTGGTTTATTACCTCTTTGGAATGTGTTTGTTGCTGATTTGTATGGTTCTGGATATACAGACAAGGGAAACAGGAGCTGATTTTTTTTTTTTTGCAGTAATTCCTCAAGATTTGAGTTAAAATTTCATAAGAATTCAGTTTCAAAAACAGATGTCTTGAGAACAGTATGAAAAGCAAGCATGGCAGGTGTGCTTCTTTGAGCTGTTTAGGCTTATGGAAAATCAGAAACTGCATAGTAGGTACTTAAGATGCTGATAATTTGTCATAAAATTTATGATTAAGGTAATTTGTCATAAAATTTATGATTAAGGAAGACTATGCAATTCATGATCACCTCTCAGCAAGCTGAAAGCAAGAATACATTAGTCTATTGCATGAGATGAATACTTCAAAAATTTTTTGAAATAGTTAATTTAGGTTTTTGTTAATGTTTCAAAAAAAATCTGTAAGTATGTTTTTGGAGAGTTCTCTTTAAAACAGAATGCAAACCAGTTTTTGTATTTATGTTGACCTCTGAAGTGTGATTTTTTTTAATTTTTTTTTTTTTCTGACTAGTAGTCGTCTATTTAGATGCACTACACAAGGAAAGGAATTATGTAAAGATTTGAAATTTAGATATCTTTTCTTTAATACACTATCCAGTTGAAATGAGTATTTTGTGGAGAAAATAATTCCATTACAGTAAAGATAGTAAAGTTATAATGCAGAGGTGACATTATACTTTTTCTCCATCAGTATGAATTATATGCATATATGAACATCTATTTAGAAATCTGAATCACTGAACAGATCTAGTCTGTACTTAGTGCTTGTTAAAAAAATGAGGAAACTCGAAAATGTACATATATTACCAGTGGTCAGAAATCTTAAAGGGTAAAAGCAGGCAAAAGATTAAATTCCACTTTCTGTGTTTTTCCTGTCTACTCCATAGAAAATACTTGTGTGGTTTTCAGTATTTATCCCTCCTTAGTGCTTGGTGTTTGTTTTTGGGGGTTTCTGGAGTTTTGTTTGTTTTATTTCTGTTTGTTTTATTTCTGTTTGTTTGGGTTGTTTTGGGGGGTTTTAGAGTGGGTGGGTTTTTTTTGGTTTTTCTTAGGGGTGGTTCAGTTTTTTGGGGTTTATTTTTTGTTGCTTTGGTTTTTTGGTTGGTTTTTTTGTTGTTGTTGTTTTGGTTTTGTTTTTTTTATCTAGTCAGTGGAAATAAGTAGACCCCTCCAATAATTTATTCAGTCATTGCTACGCCACTTCTGCTTCTAATCCTTCCTATGAGGACTCCTCCTCTACTGTGACTTTGTGGAGTAGAGCTCAGTGGAGATTAGTCCTTAGATAATTGGATTTCAGAAGTTATGTGATGTGAATATCCTCTAGTGTTTCTGAACCTATATGTCACATCTGGATTGTAATTTCTTGTTTAGTGGCACAACTTTTCATTTGTCTCAAAGCATAGTGCTGTGTTTTATGGGTGAAGTTTGGCAGATGTGATAATCCACTTGTATTGGTGAGGCCATGTGAGTCATAAATGTTTTTATTTCTCCATGAGACTACATATGGCAGCATCCTCGATCCAGTCTTTTTGGCGGCAGTACCATGTTCAGAGGAAAAATGACTGCAATGAAACAGAGAATCATCAGCTTGTAGAAACTTTGAGACAGAAACATGAAGCTGCCACAGTAATCCAGGTTGGTTTATGGTATTTTCTTTTTTTGTAAGTGTAATAAAAAAATATCGCTAGTTTTGTGTGTCATCTTCTATTTTTGCTTATTATCTTTTTAAGTTTTATAGTTAAACATCTTTGTTGTATTTAATAAGCTTGATGTTTCTAAAACAGATACTTCTTTACAAAAAGCCTTATGGAAACATAAAAATATTTTCCATTTTTTCGCCAAGTATTTCCCTGAATTATTTTTATTTGATTTAATTCTAATATTATGTTTAAGAGTTACTGTGCCCATGTTCTTACTTGGGCCTGTCTATGCTATGAAACTGATGGGTGCTGTGTAACCAATGTGTTGTGTCTGATATCTATGTGGCTAAATAATCTTCCTGTCTCTTCTCTCCTACCTATCCATTTCTTTCCCTCTCTTCCTGTCTCCAAAACCCAGGATTGCTTTATCTGTGTATTGTCCTTGGGAACAGACCATTGCCTAGGCTGTCCTAGGGTAGATACTGAGCTAATAACAGTTGAACAGAATGGATTACTATGGCCAAGAGTTGAAGTCCATATCTTGACTCTGTTTAGTTTGGTAACCAGTATTTGCCTGCCAAGTTGACAAGGTTCGTGGGGTTATTTTCTGCGTTTTGAAGCAAGTAAACTCTGTCGATTTCATATTTCAAGTTTACTTGGACACATTCCTTAAAGTAAGTCTTATATACAAATTTCAAAAGTGACAAGGTGATTTAGACGCAAGAATATGTTATTGGAGTAAAATGTGTAGCTAGCATATTAACAATTGGTTTCCATGAATTTATTTAATCCATTTTTGAACTTACTTATGTATTTGACCTCTACTATATATTAAAGTGGTGCATTTAAAAAATCTACATAATGATTAATATGTGCTTGCTTTCATCTGTTTCAAACATGGTAATTCCCAAAGTGCGTATGAAAATAAAAGCAATTTGTTGTTTCTCTTCTGTGCATATTACAGATTTTTAGATCTTGCATACATCCATCCTTACATCCACTTTTTGTCAATAAAATTTTAGTCTGTTTAGTCTCTTTTCACATTTCTCCGTAATTCTCTTTATCTTTTTGTTCCTCTCTGAACCTCTGCCACAATCTGTCACAATCTTATTGAAAGAAGGAACAAGAACTGAATTCCGTAGACAGATATGGAATGAATTCGTACAGTAAGGAAATGCTTCTTTTGTTTCTTAAAAACAAGTTTCTTAAAAACATTCAAAAATCATGTGATTTTTTTTTTTATCGTGACTGAGCCCTGATGTGGTGCTTTCATACATCTCTCTTAGCAGCTGCCTCACAATTTAGCCTCCTGCATATATCATTAGGACTGCTTTTCTCCTTTGAATCTGTAAGAACTATTTGTCTTTCTTAAATGTAATATGTTTGACATTTAATCACTCAGTAATATCAGGCTATTTTATCTGGATGCTTATGAAGGTCTGTAGGAAAATAGCAGCAATGAAATTATAAGAAAGCAGCTCTAAAACATTTATCATTTCATTATAATCAGGAAATATGTGTGTAAAATAATAACTTTTCAGTAATTTATGTGGTTAGACAAACTTTTTCTACAAATTAATAATCTAAATGTTAAGACAGAATATGAGATTTACCCTTCCTATTTTAGTGCCTTCATTGCAGAGCCATTAAAGGTGTACAACACCACTTCTTCTATGACAGTGAGAATATTTTATATGGTGTTTTAAACACTTGGGGCATCTTGAATTCTAATTATGTCAAATAATGATTTGGGGGGAAATTGCTGTCTTTTATGCAGTTTTCTTAATTCCGTCTATCTCATTTTGATCTCTGAAGTGTTTTTGCTGGACATGATTCTGTGCTTGGCATGTGTTCCTAACAGCCTTCCTAGTTTTCTAGCACTCTAATTCCTAATGTGCTCCTTTTCTTAGAGATTGTTATGCTTACTGGTATATTTTTTTAAAATAAAAACCTTAGTTAAAAAAGGGTGACTGACCTGGATCAATTACATGAGATGTCTCCAAGAATTGCCACTTGCAAACCGTAAGACATTTAGTACATCTGTATTTTTTTTTCTCAGTAATTTGAAAGTTGGCACTCAGGTTTTTCTTATGTAGCCTTTCCTTTCAGTTTATAATAGTCCCTGAAGGAATTGTCAAATAATTAATTAGTTGACCCAGGTTTGTAGTTGAGGGAGTTGCAGGATTCCTTTCTGCTTACTTGTGGAGAGCCTCTTGAGTACTCTAAGCTTTAAGACATATGCTGGCATTTAATTTGTCTTGTAGTTTTAAATGTCACATAAAGTTCAAAAAACAGATCATTGAGCTATTAAACAAAGGCCCAAGATGTTTTATCTTCCTAATGGGATAACATAGAGAATCTGGATTTGGGTTTGATCTATGGCTGTGTATAACATGCTTTAAATTTCTTGTTTAGGCATTTTGGAAGGGTTTTCTTTTGCGAAAGAAACTGGCCAGTGCTCTTGCAGATGTTAAAAGTGATGAAGTGGAAGAAGAATATGAAGAAATAAATGTGGATGCTTTCACGTTTTCTGAAGTAAGCACAGTAATTAGCATAAAGTCTTCGCTATTCTTCTTAAACAATCATGTAGATGTTGGAAATAAAAAAAAATGGAAAGCACTACCAAGGATAATACATTGGATGTCCAGAAATAAAGAAGCATTTCTTATCTATATCTGTTTTAAATGTATCTGTCTTGGATTAACTGCTTATTGCTCTTTGAGATGCTTTGGTACTTATTGTGCTATTAATGTCACACCCACTGTAGAATGCCATGTATTTTTACAGCAAAGGGCAATCAAATGAGAATAAGGAAGCAGTTCCTTTTGTTCCAAAATGTTTTTATTTTTAGTATTTTAGTAAAAAAGTATAATTTTGGTAATATTTTAATGTGTATTTTCTTCATTTTCATGATAGAATGAGATCAATTTAGGAAATACTGTGACACTGAATGTTAGCTATATTCCAGTGAAAAGAACAGATCCCCAAAGCAAAAGGTGAAGCAGGCTTATTATTTTATGTGTAGTGTGCTAAAAAAATTAGAGGTTTAAATACAGTAGTAAATTATGAAGAGAAATATGGGTAAATCAGAAAAAAAAACCCCACAGCGCATACTTAGTAGCTCTGTTATACCCAATATACAGAAATTTTTTACTAGTTATTTTTACAAGTTATATAGAGTTAGAAATGCTTTTTCAGTTTCAAAAGGATTGAAATTGGATGAGAAGCTTCCATTCTAAGAAGTAAAAGTGGACTCCAGAGGAATTTGAGGAATAACATGACATTCAGAACTGAATTTAGCTATAATTAGGTAAAAAATTTAAAATGTCGATGGGATCAATATTGTCATTCAGTTAACAAAAAAAAGAATCTTTGAAGAATTTTTTTCTTTATAGCCTCAGAAGAAAATATGGGAAGTTCTAGACCTAGTATGCATATTAAATAGCAAGGCAGCTGTTGATGAGACACCTATGTACTTGTCTGGAGAACTGCTTTCTCCTATTGTTTGCATTCATTGGCTGCCTATTTTTTTTTTTTCAGTGCTTTCAGGTAAAGCAAAGAAAACTAACAGCAATATGGCCTTTTGAGACCTAAGAGGATATAACTAAGATTTTTTTCATGAACCCTTGTCTCTGAATGTGCTTACTCAGCTGCTGTGTCTTTGCAGGAGCCATTTATCAATATTCCACTGTAATGTTGCAAAGGAGATTGATGCAATAGCCCTACTACTGGCAGGACTAGGTCCCATTTATAATTAGATGTTTGGATGGATCATAGAGTTATGAAACCAAGTATGCTGTTGGTTGGTGCAGTGCAGTTTATAGTTGATCAGTCTTTGGTCATCTGATTCTTTTGCCAACTCCTCTCCATAGAGAATAACTGGGTGTTCTATGAAATTATTACCAATGAGGTGATGACTTAGGGTAATTTTATTTTTTTCTTTGCCTTTTTTAACAACTATTTTAAGGTACATTTTCAGAATTACTGCTTTATTTAAGAGCATACAAAAGGTTTGATGCAGAAGTTTCAAGAATCATTTGGTAGACGGGAATAGTGTGTGTATAAACATAGAGATCTGGCTTAAATTTTAGGATTTTTTCCATTTTAATTTGAAATACATATACAAAACAGTTTCATTAGTTGATTTTCTCTGATTCCTGGTTCTTTCTAAAATAATAAAAAGCAGAACGTTGAAGGTTTTATTTCTTCACACAGGAAGGAAGTGTCTGTTCATATATTAAAAGAGGGAAAATATCCTGTTTTGAATTACTTAGCCAGTAGGCCAGAGTTTCACACACAGTAATTCAGTTGAGCCATTCTTGCTTCTCTCTGTCTGGCCCAAATAACCCTGTCATGTTTAATTTTGGGATTTTTTAATTGCTTAACTGAAAACTACACAGACAATTTTGTTCCATCTTTCTGTCAACAAGACAATCGCGTTTGGACAGGTGTTCCTGGGGCCAGGGATAAAACGAAGGGATGGAGAAGGCAGGAGAAAGAAACCCAGCTTCTTTCAGAGAGATTTGCACTGTATCACCCTC
>WBND01000585.1:234511-250722 GCA_013398595.1 Tychaedon coryphoeus | reverse complement strand
AACCATGAGCTGACATTTTAATTTGCACAGCAGGCTCAAAGGTTGAACTGTGGACTGATGTCAAATAAGTTACTCAAGCCCTTAGCTTCTTATGATGAAATATATAGCAACATCTGTTTTCTACAGTGCAGTGTATATGATAAATTTAAAGTGTATATGTCTGTGAAGGTTATTTTTTTTCAGTGAGTGAATATTTCAATGTTCAACATTGATAATTGCAACAAGAATTATTTGCAATATTTGACATTTTTTTTCTTTTTTTCTTTTTTTTTCCTCTCCTCCAAGTGTCTGTATTATCTGTGCTGAAGAGTTGATTTTGGGAAATGTGTGGCATAACGATACTGGGCATATATTCTACTGTGTCTAGCCCAGACTAGCTACTCAGTACTGGGTTATCTGTTTCCATGTGTCTGTAGCTGTTTCATTCTCTGCAGTTGGGTAATACCAAATCATGTGGACTTCCTGCTTCTGGAGAAACAAGCAGCAGAAACTTGGAACAGTCTATACTTCCTATTCCTTCCTTTCCTTTCTGGTCTGAGTGTTTTATAGCAAAGTGCTGAAGAAGAGCCAAATAATGACACATGGTATCAGTGGCTATCTGTTGTGTCTCAAACAAGTGTGTAGGGAGGAGTACATATTGCTGGGCTAAGAGATCCCATATGCTAGGGTTTGAAGAAAGAGAAAAATATTTGGATACCATTTTGTACTGCAGATTTCAGTATTGTATAGAGTGAGTGAAATGAAAGACAAGGGCAGAAAAACCTTTCCTTATTGGAAAATGATACAAATGTCTTAAGTCTTGTCTAAAAGCATTTTAAATACTTCACTATTTTGTGTTGAAGTGGTTTTTCTTATACTGTTATGTAGGTTTCAGTCATGATTTTATTCAGTGTTATCTAATATTCTGCAAAATCACTGCTGAGCAAGTAAGCACCTATCTAAACCATTTGTAAATATCACAGTGCAATAAGTCATTAAACGTCAGTCTTCACAAGAAAATGTTTAATATCTTCATTATAAACTCAGTGTACCCAGTGTTCCATGGAAGGTGAGGCTGTAAAACAGCATGGGGGGAATCCTAGTCTTTGATAAAGATCTTCATTTATGCCCATCGAACAGTAGTATGCTTTTAGTACAAGTTAAATGCCATATCACATGGAAAATGGATTGTGTGTGATTGAGTAAAGGAATGGGCTTTATCTTTCTAACAATATCATGAATACTAGTCATTTCACCCAAACCATTGCTGATACCTTCTTGTATTCATATCAGCTCCCATACATTGCTGAAGCCATTCAGAGGCAATGATGGCAGTATTGTTTTGTGTGTGTTTGTGCAATGTCAAGCAGGCTATCCCAGATGACATGAAAGATCTGGCCAACAGATGTTTCACATACTATGAGCTTGGTATTTAGTGATATCTTCACGTCTTTCATGTGGACTTCGGAGAATTCCAGCCTACATGCTCCAGAAGGCTGATCTTAAGGCAACCTTTCATCAGCAGTCCATCCATGTAGCAAATGATCTACAAGGCAGAGCTCACTTTACCTCTGGTGGATGAAATCTGACAGCACATTTGCTTGACACAGCTCTTACTTCTTACTTCTACTAAATATCAGTGTTATTGTTTTCTTGAATGTAAATATGATGTGAGCCAAATACAAAAGTCTAAACTTGCCAAGGTGTCAGAAAGCTGAATAAATTAAATATGATGAGTTTTTAGACAATTCTTTACCCTGAGCAATGACCGCTGATTAAATTACTGTTTTCCTACACTTAATAAACATAGGGACACATCTTATTCTCATAAAGAGAAATATCACTATGGATAATTACATGGTACACCATGTAAGTACTCTGTTTTAAAAACTTCACTGTAATTTAATTTAAATCACTTTAGTCATACTTTTTGAAAAAGAAAGTCACTTTATAAGTTGCAACCAAGTTAAATAGAAATCCATCGCTGCTTTGTTCATCAAAGGAGATAACACTGTTGCCCTGAGACAGAGTGTTGTTCTTTTTCTCAGCTTGATTATATAGATTTTTTTAAATTATAGTCTGTTTGACAGCTTTTGAAATTATTGTTCAGGATTTTCGTTCCCTTTTTTTTTTTGCATATCCACACTCAGATACATAGCCAATCCTAATTTTTGCTTGTCTTCCACAGCAGGTAGGTAGCTGTTTTATTTTTCTTTCTTCTCATTTGTTCTTTTCTGAGGAGTGGGAAGAGTAAGAACTAGCTCATGTGTGCTAATTCTTAATAAGTAAACAGTAATTAGAAAAAGAATTTCCTCATGTCTCCCATCTTTAATTTTCTTATCATGTGTCCAAACTAGACCCATATGATGTGTTTTGTTTTCTTTTCTGATAATCCTCCATAATGTGGTTTGTCTCAGACTGGAGCTTATGATTGTGAGCTTGTGACAGTGATTACTGTTTTCTGGCTAGTGCCAGGATATAAGTGTAGCCCGTGGATTACAAGGTCCCCATAACATGTCTTGTATCGTGACACTCTTATGTATGTCTAGCTCCTGTAATTGCTTATAAATGTCAGATCAGCATCCAGCCATTCTGTATTGTATGCTGCAAAGAATATTATCCTTTTTTAATCAAATTTCACGTAAAGTTACAGTGTTTTAGAGGAGCAAAAAAGTGTCTGTTGAAAATTTCATTAGATCCATACCCTTCTTTTAAAAAGGAGGAAAAAATCTCTCTCCTAAGCAATATATTGGAGGATCAATCTGTTTTCTTGAGTGTTTATCAATAATCACTTGATATGTTCCTGTTGCTTCAGCTGCTGTGTTATTGGATTGCATGCCTTTCATAGTCTGTGCCATCTGCAGATGCATAAAACTTCTACCTTTTTCAGCAGTGCTGATAATATAATTTTCTAGTTGTCTCAGATATTCTGGGCTTAGAAGCAGGTTGTTGCAGTCAGTACCTGAAAAAAGAAACACAATCATAGGATAAAGGCTGTCACTAACAGTCCAGCTTCACAGGTCATGCAGGATGTGCTCTGGTTGCTTTCTGGCCTTCCACCATGAGATCTCAGTTCTTCCTACCACCTGAGATGCTGTTAATTTTTAAACAAAACCTGTCTTCATCACTTGTCTCTATCCAGTTCTTGATTAAATAGCCAGATTCAAACAAATACTTCCCAAAGGAAAGCCTACTACTGATGCATGGAACTACAGATATAATTTGGAACCTGTATGTTGCAAATGGTGTAGTATTTTTCTAAATTACATTAAATTTCTATGACATACCAAAGAATAGTGATATCATTAATTATAATTCCTAGTCTTATATTTCTAAAAACAAACATCAAAATTGAATAAGCAAGGCAAGCAATGGAAAAACGTATGTAAAGCTTTAGTTCTTTGAAGTTTCTACTCACTACTGTAGCCTCAAAGGAAAATTGTTCTAAGCCAAAAGTGTCATTATAAATGGAAGCAATAATACAGTCATAAGTTCTTCTCAATAAGTACATCTCCATCTGGAGTGTCTTGAAAGCTGAGCTAAGGATCTCTTATCATTGAATATATCTTCCCTAAGTTCTTTAATTTTTATGTAATGTTGAAACTGATGTTTTGGTACACATGTAGGTTGTGTTTAAAATATCTAGTTAAATGTCTAATATTTAGCATGTCCACATACATTGATTTCCATTAAAAAAGATTTTTCTTAGTAGTCCCTATTTACAAATTTCTGGAGCTAACCTATTTGATTTGTCTGTGCTTTGTTAAAAGAAGCCATTGATTCAGTGAATATTGTTATTGAGTTAAATTGCAGTTCTTATGGAGGAACCAAAGAGGAATGTGAGATGTCAGCTTCTGTGATCCTCTACACTTAAATCTCTGCATGTCTCATTGCCTGGAGCTTGAAATCCTTTGGGTTTAGAAAAAGGCAGATGTTATCCAATTGCAGCATAGCTTAACTCCCCTGGACATATGCAAGTCCAAGGGAATAGATAGGATGCATCCAAGGGGATTGAACAAGCTGCCTGATATAATTTTGAGGTTACTCTATCATCTTTGAAAGATCACAGCAGCTGAGGAGGTTACTGCTGACTGGAAAAGAGCAGAGATTGCACTCATCTTCAGAAAACTGAAGAAGTTCCAGGGAACTAGAAGCCATCAACATTATCTCACTTTCTGGGAATGCTTGGAGTAAATACATTCAGAAACCATTTCTAAACCCATGAAAAAAGGTGATTGTGGTAGCATGGGTTTACCAAGGACTCATCACCTTCATTGTTTTCTGTCACAAAGTGACTGGCACTAGGAAATAAGGGGACCACAGTGCATATTGCATGCCTTTATTTTAGCAAGGCAGTTGACTGTCTCCCAGAGTCTTATTCCCAAAATTTATTGAGGTATGGGCTGGAAAAGTAGACAATAAGGTCATTGGCAAATTGACTGCACTACCAGGCTCAAATAGTTGTGTTTTGTGGTGCAAAATTGCACAGTCATTATTACTGGTGGACAGTAATTAATGGAGCACATCATGGATGGTAGGGGGATCAAAATAGTAAAAAAATTCATAAGCTACCTGTATGATGGAACAGAATGCAATCTCAAGTGTGCAGATGACACTGTATTGAGGGCAGTGGTTGTCATGCTGGAGGATCAGGGTTTCTTTAGAGCAATCTGCACAGGCTAGATAGACAGGCTGACCAGAGCCTCATAATGTTCAACAGAAGCAAGTGCAAAAAAGTCCAATATATGGGCAATACTGTTGGCTAGGCTCTGACTTGCTAGGAAGCAGTGCCACAGAAAAGGATGTGCAGTCATAATGGACATTTCATGCAATGCTTTAGTTTCTAACAGTGTAAACAAGCAATGGTAAAAAACCCCAAACACCTAATATGCGATAATACAGTCTTAATTTAGCTGAAAACTATTTAAGTTTATGTCTAGTTTGTCCTAGAATAGAATGGGCTAAGGAGTCCTAAATGCTAAATACGGTCCTACTACTCAGTCTAGTAATTTTTGGTATGAAAAATACTTAAAACATTTTTTTTTTAATATGGATATAGGAGTAGCTATTGATCATTTTATAAACCAAGTAAAGATCCCAAAGGATCAGCTTCTTTCCAAAGAGTATCATTACATGTCCCAAAATATTTAAGCTGTTGAGAATACAATTATGAATGAACAAATTTCAACTTGCAGCTTCATTTGTGGATATTTTATTTCAAATAGAAGAGATGGTGCTAGAGACATATAAGGAGGACAGTATAAGTGAATCTGACAAATTATTTAGATGTGCCTCTTTAGAATGAAGAATTTTGTAGTGTAATTAGATGTTTGTTAACCTAAACTCCAAAAAATCTATGTTTATAACTTAGCCCTTCTTTGGTCTTTAGCTTCCAAATCCTTTTTTTGTTCTTGTTCCTGAAATAGGGACTTTTAAGCAAAAAGGAAAAGTTGTCTAGAAATTGAATCTAATCTTTCATGTGACCTGAACTTTGAAACATGTTAAAGGTTAAATGACTATAAACTTGCGACTAGTCTATTTTTTTATTACCCTGTGCTTGTGCATGACTTCCCTTCTTTAGACAAAGCTGCAAGCTGAAGCACAGCTTTCTTTTCTATTGTGTTTTAGTATTCATTATCTAAGCTGCATAGAACATTTTGGGTTATGTTCCTTCAAAATTCTTTGAATGCACAGTATTTTAGAGAGAGGGTTAAAGGGGTTCCTTGGCTGGTTTTTTTTTTCTCAAGTTTTTAATTCATTGCCCCTTGAAAGTTTTGTTTCTTTGTTTTCATGGAAGTAGAAAAACTTGGGAAAAGGTTTATAGAGACAGAGCAGCAAAAATTTGTGTCGTGTACCAGTCAGAGAGAAGTCCTGAAGATTCTTGTTATTTTAATGGGGAAAGACTATATCTGGGGTCTTAGACCCATTTTGAGGAGAGGCTTTTAGGTTCCAAGAGCTTGATGTTTATTGAGATGAATGGGGATTTATATCTCAAAAAATTTTTCAGGTATGCATTTCTGATGCTTACTTGAATCATGTCTAACCTATGAAGTTGACGTTACCATATACCCATCTTTATTTTTTATTCCTGTATTCAAAGAAAGGATGCAAAGGTGTCAGGTGTAAGACAAAAATACATTTTTTGAAAAGTTTAGGTCACATAGGTTGTGAATGATGGGCATGAACTACAATAAGATTCAGATTTTTGGAGATTTAATTATGTATGTAGATATTGAACCATTTACTTGAACAAAAACTTCTATTGTCCTTGAAAATTTCATTGTTAATTTACTTTTCCACAATGAGTTCTCATTTATTTACATTTATGTAAACACATTGGTACAAGTATTAAATGTAAATAAATATATATATATATATATATATATATGCATTAGAATTTTAGAGAAGAGCTAGCTTTTCAAGCTTATTAAAAAGTTAGGAAAAATTACATTTGGAGAACACATTCTACAATAAGATTTTCTTTAATGTTTTTGTTAACAGAAAGTGATTTTTCCAGTAATCATTAATATGTCCTTCTTAGAAATGGACTCTTCTTGTCTTCTCATTTTTCTACAAGTATGTACTCTAGTAATTAACCAGTTTTTGTAAGTCTATAAAATCTCCTGAGGTCAATTAATCATTGCAATGTTTCCCTGGAATTCATGTGATACTCAGTACTGTTTTTGGCTTGAAACTTTGTTTGGTTTTAGCAGTCATAAGAATGCAGCTGTACCCAGATTTCTCATGTATATATATTGTCTTATAGAAACATAAGGTTGAAAGAGAAGCATTGCCAAAGGTTAAAATAACCTTTATTAGAGTGCTAACCTATTTATTTTCAACACATAAAATATGTGAAAAATACTGGAAGAAAAACTCAGAGAAAAGGACTATTTTTCCTACTGCTTGAAGTTCAGATATATATTTTCTGTAAAATGTGTATCCTCTAAGCTATCTAATGAAAAAGATTTTACAATTTTTTTTATAATATCATTAAATGCATTTGCATTTGGGAGCATTTAGGCTGAGTTTTTGTAGTACCCGAAGTGGAATAATATTGCATCTAATAGAAGATTCAGTTGAAGATGTTCGTACCTGACATTTTCTTTGCTTTGGAAAGTTATTTCTAAAGTCTGGATTTGAACTCATGTTCTGCTTCCTAACATTCAACTAAGCTTTACACATGAACTTGAGTCTCACAGAAAAACTAGTCCATAGAGTAATCTGATTCCTCAAAGGACTGGATGAAAGAAAAAGCTAAATACACAAATATATTCAGATCTTTAATTTCAAAGGAAGTTTTCAATCACAGTCTATCAACAATATACAAAAGAGCATAGAAAAGTGATCTTGTTCTTCTGTTTCAGCTTTAAGAGCTAAAAATTTGTGATTTCTTAAGAAATTTTTAAAAACTTAGTTAGAATTTAAGAGAAGAAATTCCCAGCAAATACTCAGGTCTTGGCAGAAATAAGTTTAGTTTAAAAAGAAATAAAATACATTGTCCTGGTCTAGCATGATATTTAAATGAAATATCTTACAGAGTGAAATATGTTTGCCAGGAACCAAGAGAAAAAGTTACAGCTTTCTGCCAGATGAAAGACAGTTCAGTGAGCTGGCTGTGAGTATCCAGAGGGTTAACCTTCAGCATAAGATCCTTCTGCCTCACCACGCCTCCTCCCAGTCTAAGCAAGTATCTAACCTACAGGATGTTTAAGATCAGGAAAAGCAGTTCTTCATGTGGAATGTATTGCCCCAAAAGATTTTTTGTAAGCTTATTTAAAATAGTCATGGAATGATGTTGAGGGTTCTGCCTTTCACTTGTCTTTGCTTTTACCTTTTTTATTGTCTTTCAGTGAACAAGGCTTTAACTGCACTATTCAAATACAGTCACTGAGAAATAGAAATTAAGGACATTGCTAGCCTGAAGAACTTTATTCAAATTTTTATTCTATAGAGAAGGCTAATAGAAAGACTGATTCTGATTCATTTATTTGTTTACTCTAATTACACAGTATTCTCATTGAAACCAAATTTGAATGTGGAGATGGCAGATACTTTGTAATATCTGGTTGAAAAAGGGTCATTCCTCCTAAGGATGACACTAATGGCCTCACAGAGGGGAGCAGAAGTACAGGAAAACATGTTGGATAAAACCAGGCAGGTGAACTAGATGAAGGTGAATCTGTTTTCAAAGCAGAGGATTCCTGACACTATTTCTTTGAAATTCTAATGTGGAAATGCTGTTTCTGTTAGAAGATTCTTTTTCTTTTTCCCTTGCCATTCTTCCTCTTAGCTTGTAGCGATCAGAAGCCAGTCATTACTCTTAGTTCATGGTGTGTTTTGGATATTAGCTTTCTTCTGCTTGTCTACATTGTTGGGTAATTTACTTTTTTTTATCTTAAAATACCATATAAATGAATGCACTTAAATATCAATGAATTTTTTTTTCTGACTAAACCATTGCTGTCCTGAAAACAGTGAGTGAGTCAATGAGGAGATGAAAGAAGAAAGGAAATAGGTATAGAGTTTCCTTGGATTTTCAGAGATACTTTCACTGTTTTCTTAGGTGGTGATTGTGAGGTGCCCACACTTAGAAACCTGGGGTAGTTTCAGCTCCCGTGGCATTCAACATGATGTCCTTTTGGAGTTAATCTACACCACTTCAGCAGTTATATCCTGAGTTGTATACATGATTGTCATTCTTTCTAGATTGACATAGAGATGACGTGGCAAACATGCTGAGTGGATAGTTACATTTGTCGTTAGGAATTAGATTACTGGCTTAGGGTGGGGAATATTTCCCTAGATTTTGGCAGAAAGTCCTTAAACCACCAGTTTCCAAGGTCTAAAAGAATGTACTAAAGGAAGGATTGTCCTCATCATGTCCAGCTTTTTGCATTCTTTCCATAAACAGCTGCTACTGAGCCCTTCTGGAAGCAGAGTACTGATGTAAATGGATATTTGCTCTGACCAGAACAGAGTTAGATGTTGAATGCTGGCCTTTCTTTTCAGCTGTGTTGTTAATGCCTTTTTGCGTCCTCTGCTTCAAACCATAGTACAGTTTCAGGAATTGGTTTGGTTTCGATTATGCTCTTGTGATCCTCCTTGATCTCAGGGAGATGAAAGGCAAGATGTGATGATGTTATTCACAGTTTGGACAGTTACTTGTAGAAGTGCTTCAAAGCTGAATGTAAGTTTGACACTGTCCTGAGAACTAGTTTTTTGTTCGTGGTGTAAATGTGACTCAGAACAGCCTTAATTACATGTATAGTCATGATATATTATGAAAGGTTATTTGGCTCCAGAATGTAATCCAGAACATTAAAAAAAATTGCCTTGGGTTAGATTGTGTAAATAACATTTGCAATTAAGACTTTTCAGCAGCTCATTCAGACCAAATTAGTTGGCAGAACCATTCTCGCTAACTTTGTTCCTTGTAGGATTGGATTCTGTTTCTGAGACTACAGAAGTTCAATGCTTGATATAAACAGTCATTAGATTTTGCAAAGGAAGCAGTTGAGTAAATACTTGAAAAATGAAGGAGAAACAAAATGAAAAATATAATATGCCGTGAAAAAAAAAATCACTAAGCCTCTAGAGTTTGTTAATGAGCTGCAAAATCAAAGGAGGAA
Organism: Tychaedon coryphoeus; assembly: GCA_013398595.1. Lineage (NCBI taxonomy): Eukaryota > Metazoa > Chordata > Aves > Passeriformes > Muscicapidae > Tychaedon > Tychaedon coryphoeus. The sequence continues at coordinate 241,111 of WBND01000585.1, read as the reverse complement.
CCCTGTAGCAGTAGTGTCTCAAAGGATAAAAAAAATTCATTGTGAATCAGGATAGAAAGTTCTTGATCCTAATGGATAAATGGAAATAGCTAATAATGTGGAAGTTTCGTTATTAAAATTCAGAAAGAAAACTCTAACATCAGGTAGATTCACACCTCCTTCTTCCTGAAGAGTGGTATAATGGATAATTGTGTTGTGTTTAAAAATTAAAATACTTGTTTCAAATGAGTTAACAAAAAAACAGGTGCAACAAAAATTCGAAAGGTCTGTGTATGTTTTGTGTGTTTGTGAAACTTGAAACAAAGTTATTAATGCAGACTTTTTGAAACAAACACTGGATATAAAGTATGGAGGATACAAAAGCATAAAAGGTGTCTTCAGATGAACTAATATGTGTAAAATCAACTGTATGTGATTTATGCATGTGTGTAAAGCCACATTGTATACCTCAGTATTTAAGAAATTACTTAATTTGACTTTAGAAATAAATATAAGTATGGCACATCTATAGCTATTTGTGTAGACCATACAATCGAAAACTGTAATTTTATTTGCTTTGTTATTCATCTCAGATTGTTGCTTTTTAATCTTAGTGAATAATATCAGTACAAGCAGATCTAGTTTTAAGCCTGAGGTGTTGGTAAATCTGTGATAAACTTTCCTTTAGGACTGTTTATAGGGAAGATGTAGACAGAAGTTCCTTGAGCTTAGTGCTGTGAAAATGTCCAGGGAAAACATAGTGGAAGGGAGTGTTCGAAAATCAATTACGTTTTTATTTTTGTGGACAAAGCAAACATCAGTGGGGTAAATTTTTATGATATGCTGTACATTCAAAGGAGTAAAAGAGGTACTTAATGTAAATCAGTTATCTTTTTTTTATTGTTGTGCATATTTATACCTTTGATTCATACTTTTTTATTATTACTGGTATTTCTTTTCAACACTGAAATACATTTTATAGGTTACAAAGGAAACAAAACCACTAGTAGTACTAAGTTAATAAATGGCAGACACTGGGCTAGGAAAATATTAGTGAGAAAATTTCAACATAAATATTAAGAGTAAAGAACTTTAATTGGATTATGGTACAACTGTAAAGCAAAAGGATTCAATCAGTGTACTGCTAAGTGATTCTTGTTCCAAAAAAATTGGCTACACCTTTGAAGTGTTGTTTCTCATGTGGATTTTTGTTCTGTTTTGATTTTTTTATTTGTTTGGGGGGGGTTGTTTGTTTTGGGGTTTTTTGTTTGTTTGTTTTTTCTTTCAAAAACTATTTCATTAGAGAGGTAAAACTTCAACTAGCCAGCATGAAGTCTTGGCCCTAAAATCTGACATTAGAGCTTGGATAATATTCACTGCTGTTGTAAGACATTTAAGTACTCAAATAAATAATGGACACATCATTGTACACACTGATTAAGTTTACTTGCATATAAATTGTACAAGAATTGGAAATCTACCTCTTTCACACCTGTATTGATTATTTTGCAAATAGAGGAGGAAGAAAAATTTCTAAAATTTACTGTTTTCTTATACCTGCATATACCAACACTGTTGACTAGATTGTATGCCTAGTCTTGAAAAATAAGTGAAAAATTCTTATCTGAAAAATTAAAAATATTATTTGCATAGTGCAATTGAGATGTAAATTTAAAGAGCACAAGGAGGAATAATACCTATTTTCACTGGAAGATTTCAGTCAGATGTTGTACCTTTTTCATAGCTTTTCTTTTTGCCCATTCTGCCCATAGCACCCAGGCAATTGTAAAACTTGAATTGTTGTAGCTTTTCTCTGCTAAGATACAAACTTGTCAGTCTTCTATGTTCAAATTGTACCAATGTTACATATTTCAATTGATCACCTTTGGAATTTGATTTACTACAGTTTGCTTTCTGGAATAGATTTTTTAAATGAAAATTGTGTGAATCAACCACTCAGTGGTTATCACCATAAGAATATTCACATCACTGAAGAGAGATAAATTAGTGGGTTGTAGACAAATGTAAAAGTTAAAGATAGTGGTACATTTTATTTGTTGCATGCCTCTGCAGTTTATTTACATAGATTTCTTAACACATACAACTATCCAAGAGAGGAGGTATGATTAAATGGATAATTTTATATATTTAACATGAGTTGAAATGTTGAGGAGGGGAAGAGTTGTTATCTGTTAATAATGAGGGCATAGAATTTTTACAGATTTATTAAATAAAGGAATGAAACCCAAAACATACTGTAATCAAAACCAGGGAATTCCAGGAGCAGGGAATCAATCAGTTGTAGGAATTCATCCATTTTAAGACATGAAAATAAAATCAAACATTATTTTTCAAAGCTTGGTCAGAATGGAAGCAAAAAGAGTGATCTTAGAGCCACCAAACTGTGTGACCAGTACCTGAACTAGCCTTTCAAAATACCTGGAATATGATTCTTTTGTCTCTTAGAATTTCAAAGGCTTTGGAAGATCTTGTTCACCGATCTAAGGCCATACAAAGTCCTCTTTACACAAACTACACAGTAAGGTATCCAAACTTAGGATCATTTCTTAGGGTCAGAAATCAGTATAATCTGAAATATTTTATGAATGGGAGAAAGATAGTCCATTTTTATAAAGCAGGCATTTTCAAAAGAATGAACCCCAGGCTCTTTACTGTTGAAGAAGAACCTGAATGACTGAATCCCCTGTAAGTCAAGCCAAGTTCTTCAGTGGTATTTACTTACTGTGTGGTCGTGATTTGATTCTCTCTCTTATCAGAATATATTGAAAAGACATGGTAAAAAGCCTCAAGGACCTAGAAGAAAAGCAAATCATATACAGGTTAGGTTTGAAACAAAGTCTAGAGTTTGTTTTTATGAAAGAAAACTGAATTTTGCCTTAAAATACTAAGGACACCAGTTAGTAACTAATTCTATCACCCTTCTTCATTCCAACCATTATTTTAGTTTCCTATTTAATTCATTACATCAGAAATAAAACTACATAATTGAAGTGTATAGCATTATATAGAATTTACTTTTTTAGTCCCAAATTTCAGTGGAAATTAGTCACCAGTTCAACAAAATCAAGTTTGACAGAATCAGACACCTACATCTGGACATAAAATTCTGTTAATCAAAATAAGCACACAAAGCTCTTCATGTTCCTTATGTCTTTAAGTATTTTTGGTCTGTATTTTTTCAAAGTTTGGCAGTCTTATTATAATAACTTGGATTTACTAAAAATGTTGGAATAAAATACAGGAATTTGAGAAAGAGGGATTGCATCTTATGCAAAACCAAAACCCAAAAAGGACCTCCACAACCCTCAAGTACTGTTGATCTGATTTATTTAAAATAAAACAGCATCTCCAAAGGTGCTTTGAGTGCGATTGCTCTGCAGGTGGCAGTTCTGATATACAACTTGAAAAGATGTACAAAGTATGTAGGACAATTTAAAAGAGACTTTGGAAGAGTTATGAAAACTAGACTGATTTTATCAGTGCACTATTTGACTTTGCTCATTCATGCAGGCTGCATTAGAGAAGGAATGGCTAACTCTAGATTCCACCCGTTTCCCTTCAAAAACACTCCTGCTCTCAAACCAGCTGCACTGGCCAAAGGTAACATGTCACAGAAACAACTTAGTCTTCAGTCTTTATTCATTCCTTAAGGATATGCTATTCTGGGGTGATTAATACGACAATTCAGTGACTTAAAAACACAATTACTTTTAGAAGTCTCAGACTTCCTCCTCATCTCCAGATGCAATTTTTCTTTTAGATTTTCTTTCATTTGCTTATTTTTTTCTTTATTTTGGATTTATTTCAACACTTTACTTCACAGTAGCAGAAAAAAAGATGATGTGCTTCATCTGCACATTTGGCAATGGATTAAAAATTACTAGTTGACAAACTACTTTAAAAATACTAAGATCTGCATTATATGACAGCAGCTGAATGTTTTCAAAACAGCTAAAGGTCATCGAACTGTAATGTCTGCTAGATATTTGATAAACTTTGAAGTTTTGGCTTTTTGTGTTTGTAGGGTTTTGTATTCTTATTGCAAGCATAGTATTACTAATGTTTTGTTTCCTACAATTAGGAGAAAGAAAGGAGTTTTATAAATGTACAATTTATTATATTTGGAGATCTTCAGTGTAACTAAAGTCACCTTTTTGTCCTATTCAGTTAGTTGAAAGTGAGGTCTGTAATGGGCATATCACCATTAAGAATCCTTTCATTTATAGTGATAAACTCTGCAAAACCTGGTGCAGGTTTTCCTGCACATTTTAAACTCAAACTTACGGGGACAATTAGCTGCATTCCTTTTCTTTCTCTTAGAAGTCTTCTGGGCCTTCAGATTCCAGAGAACTTTCAGATAGTTTGCCATTAGCACCACAAGAAGTTTGGCAGTGTGCTAACAGACCACATGCATACTCAGCAGAAAAAATCCATTTTCATAGAAGGTAAGTTAAATTAGATTGTTTTAAACTGTATTTAGTTCATTTGAATGTGACAAAAATAAAAAGGAGAAGAGGCTATTTTCTGATGCTTTTGCTACTTATGGTTAATGTGATATTACTGGAGTTAAAATATATTTACTTCCTAAAAACCAAATGTATTCAATTCAGTTGTTATTTTTCATTGACTACCACAATTAGGAATATAAGAATATATATGTGTTGTTTTATTTATTTAGGTTTGGCTATAAATCATAAAACTTCTATATTTTTATATATGTTATAAAATAGATGTTGAAATAGAGATCTTTAAGACAAGATAAAGATTAAAAATGATTTCTTAAACAGCTGCATTCTGTGAAAGGACTGAAATATGCCTCAAGTAATTGAAATGTAAACATTTCAAATTGATGGCAGACTTTTATTACTCTCCAAGATAAAACCTTCATGGAGTATTAAAATGGATTTTTTTTTTTTAGTATCATTTCCAAGCTTCAAAAGTACCTTTAAAAGGCACAAACAAGTTGCAGCGTGACAAAAACTGCAAAATAGTGTAAACCCAGGCCCTTTCTTATTTACTTACCTTTCAGTACTACTCTTATACTTTCTTTCCAGGTCAGGGAAGGAAACAATGTCACAGCTTTCTAACTGGAAAGAAAAAAAGGAATTTTTATTTATGTCTGAAAAAGAAGAGAAAATATCAGAAGAATGGTATGTTAAGCTCTTTTATTTACACAGTGACTTCCAAGAATAGGTATAGTACAGTTGGCTGTTGTTGCTTGCTTTTTTAGTTCCATGTTTGAAGAATCTCTGTTTTCTACCAAAGTAAAAACTATTGTAATTATTTTTGTAAGTGTCTGGGAAACTATCTTAATAAGTTGCAATAATATAATGTTAAGATAAGAATTGCAGCTATCTCTGTAACTCAGAAAGTTTCATACTATGGATCACTACTACATATCAGTATTCTTTTCAAAAAGTGTATTATACAATAATATGCAGCTGGTGTAACATAATACATGTGAAATATTTAGTAAGTTATTTTCTTCCCTTAGGGGTTTTAAGGATATTTCTACTGCACAGCTAATGCTGAAGAGGGCCCATAAAATGAAACCTAAAAAATGCAGTAATAAAAGTTTAGGTAAGTCAACACTTAAATAATGGTTATATTGATGTAATTTTTCCATTCTTAAAATAGTGTTTCTCTATTAAAAGCTTTGTTTGCACAACATTAAGCATTAATTTGAATAAAGGTGGAGTGTGATTCAGTAAAAACAACTCATTTTAAACCAACATATTTAGATTTTAAAAACCATTCTACTGGATTTTGAAGTTGAATATTTGACAGCTATGGTAAACAGAAATTTTATTTCTTTCAGTTCATATATCTCTTTTTCTAGATGTGGAATTTGTATTTCTGGATTTTGTGCTTCTTGTTTTTTCTTTATGGGAAAATCTTAGGTTAAAAATTTTGACTTATTATGAAAACAACAGTTTGATATATATGAAAGTAAATCATTAATTTTTTTAAACGATGTATTTACTGTGTTAATAGATAAGGCTTATCCAGCTTCTCATCCAATTGTATTCTGGTTCTTCTCAGATACTTCTAATGTCAATGAACCTTTCTCAGAATCATTAATTGTTGATATGATATGCTAATAGAAATGTTGCTGGAATATATTAATAAACAGATTAGTCAAATACTGATAGTACAAGAAACTTTTAAACATTTAAGAACCTAGTTGACAATAGGACTTAATAAATACCTAAATGGTCTTAGAAAATGCATCCTTATTTACTTATATTTTGTATCACAAGCTACACTCTTCTGCATAACTTTGCAAAACTCTTCTGTATTAAGTGTTGAAAATATTGAAAGGTGTTTTGCTCTTTGAAGGGAAAAAATCAGTCTACAGATATATGAAGGCAAAGTTTTATTTCTGTATGTTTTTTCTACTTTAAATACCATGCCTATGACTAAGACTAAATATGACAAAAATTATCTATAGTTAGAAAAAGTAATAAAAGGAGTAGGTGACAAAAAGACAGGTAATCAGCAAACCATGCTTTATGGAAATGAGAGTATATGGATGAGAAATTGAAGTTATTATATTGAAATCTTCATAGTTTTCTATGGCATTGCTATGTTACCTTATTA
>WBND01000585.1:220623-234496 GCA_013398595.1 Tychaedon coryphoeus | reverse complement strand
TCCCATTTTTTGACCTCTGTATAATTTTTCAATTAATAAAACTTACTAGGTTATATCTTCTTTTCTCCATATGCTGTCTGTCTTATGTTACTAATTAATCCAGTCATAGATGTCTGATTGAGCATATCAAATTTGCTATCCTATTTTTGTTGTAGTTCTAATGGATTTCTTGGATATGTTTATGTTCACTCTGTTCGGATTATTCAATATGATGTATGGTTGTTGAGCTTTTTAATGTAATGCTTGGAATATTCTCAAAGTACATTTCTAGTTTAAAAAAAATTGTAAAAACTTTTGCCCAGTGTTTTTATAGTTTCAAATTTTCTCCTCTTGACACTACCTCATATAGATTTTTTTTTTGTCTTTCTGACTATTACATCAAGCACAAAAATAACCTGTGTATATAATTTGCCTATATGGATTTCTCTGTCAGTCATTAAAATCACAGGATTTTTTTTCAGATTAACAGAAACCATAGTTTTCAGTACCAAAAAATGTGACTGAAAATATGTCACTCCATCCCTATTCAGTAAAAAGGTTATCAAGCTGACTACTCTTTCTCATACAGCACACTGACAGTCAGTCCTTCCTTGGTCAGTGAAGAAATTATTAATGGAAATTGATAATGGAAATTATCAATCAAAACAAGTATTTTTATATTTAATTGATCTTAAAGCTCTGGTCTTATACTAAAAACATGATCCTGATCAGATATTCTCCATATGAAAACAATCTCCTCATATATAATAATGTTTTCCATCAGATACATCTCTGAAAGTGGTGAGAGTAAATCAGGGTCTTTTTGAAGGTCTAGTAGAACAGAGAGACTTTTCAACGTTTATATTAGAGTGGATGCACCTTATCCTGAGGCTAGCCAGCTCCACATCAGGAAACTGTAACCAGACCCATTAGACTGCCAGTATCTTTCCTAGAACTCTATGTGGTACAGCTCATGCTAGGCTACTTTTAGCAATTTCAGTTTAACTAGGGAGAGACAATTCACACTCTTTGCTTTGAGTTTAACCCAACTGAAGCAGGAACTACAAAACAGATTTTATTCCTTCTGATATTCAAAAGCAGATTGAAATTCATCTGAATAAGTAATGTCAACATTGTCTTTTAATGTTCCCACAGAAGTTACCATCCTATTGCCTTCATCTCCACTGAAATGAGGTTCATTTATCTTGTACTTAGTGGTACTGCATATGGAAAGTTGTAGGTTTTAGTTTTAGCAGTACTATTTCTGTTCTTTCTTTTGGATTTCCAGGTCTTCAGTGTTACAATTACAAATGCTTCCTTTTTAGCTTTCTAATTTAAGGTAGTTTAAGTATACTAAGTACAAGAAAATAATTTTGTTTGTGATAAACATTCATACCCACTAGAAAGTAAGTAACCAGCGACCACTTAAAAGTGGGAATTATAACGTATAAAGAAGCAATTTTCAATGTTATATCTGCTTACACATCTGACTTAGAAGCAAGCATTAAGCTTTGAGAAAATGCAAAGCAACAACTCTAAAGATTCTAAATTCAAATAAATTATAAACTCTTCACATTAAACCTATAGCTTTTATGTTGTGATTGCAGTATAATCCCAAACATCTTTCATATGCTATTGATCATTCTGTGTAAGGATCTCATTACTTGCAGGTAATGATAAGGTACTGATAGATCTTCTTGGAACCAACTAGCTGTCACAGTATGTGTTCTGGTTCCATATGCTGTCAAAGTCCTTTGCCTTTGACCTGAGATTCACAAATAAAAAGTGTTAAACCAGCTTGCATTCAGAGAGTTATACAGTTGATCTTTAATATTGCCAAGATTTCTGCTGGTTTGGAACCAGGACTGGACAGTCCTGAGCAACCTTGATCCTTAATATACTCAGGTGTGAAAATTTATTCCTTTTTATTTTCCATGTAAAACATTTGTCTTCTACTAGTGCAACAGTGATGGTATCCATTTGATAATCATGAAAGTCCACATCTGAGTTAGTCATCTTCATTGTTTTATGGAAAGAAATTTCCTCTTAAAGCATAATTCAAAAACAGGCTACTTAAGTCTCACTGTGAAAGCACTTATAGTTCTCCATTGCCTAGACACAAAAGCTAGAGTGACTTGCTGAAGTACCAAGTTAAACTCTAGATATGTAGAAGTAACTGAGAAGTATCTTACCTCATACGTCTGCCCACATATCTTCTCAGTAAAGAAAAAAATATGGAAAATACTATAAAGTGCACTGAATACTGTGGTTTGTATTGCAAGGGATAGAGAGCTTAAAGTAGCATAGCCTTATAATACGAGTGGTTCAGGAAAGGTATATTGCAACAGTCCAGTCCCACCAACTAATGGCCTTAAGGCCTGTATGCCCTAATCCACTTCTGTTATTTATTAATAATTAATTTTATTTATTTATAATCCACTTCTGTTATTCTGCTTGTTTATGTCGTTAAAGAAAGTTGTGGCCTGCGTTTTAATGATACGAAATGTATGCTGTGTCTGCTTCAACTACTTTTACTGTACAGTAAGATAATACAAAAAGTGTGGGCAAGACACCAGAAAATTTGCAGCCAAGCAAAACTGGCATAATGCCAGAAATATTCTTGTTAACCTGGGTGCATAATATTCTATAGAAATTCTAATTCAAAATCTAAATGCAGCAGACATTATTGCACCTCACTGTGTTTAAGTGGCTGTGACTCATAACAGTCTTAGCCTCCTAAAGATGTCTTGGCACAATAGTGCCAAATTTCTTGCTTAACTTGGAATTTCCCTCATCCTGTGGATTTTATATTAACCTCTCAGTTAAATTCTTTTTCTTTTAAGATGGCTGAAAGCTTGTCTCTCCTACACTGGTTTATTACTTCTTGTTTAACCTTTTCCTCCCCAGAACAAAGTTCTCTTGTCAGTGGATCAGGCCCAGCCAGCACTGGTTTAGAAAATGCAGGTTCTGCTTTGACCAATCTGATCTCCTTTTATGAACAGGTGACTCACCTGCTGGATGAGGGAAAGGTTGTGGATGTTGTGTACCTGGGCTTCAATAAAGCTTTCCATACTTCCTTGCACAGCATTCTGCTGGAGAAGCTGGCTTGGACAGGTGCCCTCTTTGCTGGGTTGAAAACTGGCTGGATGGTCAGGCTCACAGAGCGGTAGTGAATGGTGCGCCATCCAGTTGGCAACTGGTTGTTAGTGGGGCTCCCAGAGCTCAGTATTGAGGCTGGACCTGTTCAATCCCTTAATAGATGATTGGGGATGGGGGCGGGGGGGGCAGAATCAAAGGCACTCTCAGGAAAGTTGCAGATGACCCTAAATTGATCAGCTAGAGGTCAGGAAGGCTCTGCAGAAGGATTTGGATAGGCTGGATTGATGGGCCAATGCCAATTACATGAGGTTCTACAAGGTGAAGTGCTGGGTCCGGCACTTGGATTATAGCAGCTCCAGGCAGCTCTGCAGGTTTAGGAAACAGTGGCTGGAGAGCAGCCCAAAGGAAAAGTAGCTGGGGATGCTGGTGACAGTGGCTGAACATGAGCCAGCGTGTGCCCAGGTGGCCAAGAAGGCCAAAGGCATCCTGGCCTGGATCAGCAATAGTGCGGCCAGCAGGACCAGGGCAGGGATTGTCCCCCTGTACTTGGCTGGTGAGGCCACACCTCGAGTCCTGTGTCTGGTTCTGGGCCCATGACTGCAAGAGAGACATTGAGGTGCTGGAGAGTGTCCAGAGAATGGCAGCAAGGCTGGGGAAGGGTCTGGAGCACAAGTCCTATGAGGAGTGGCTGAGGGAGCTGGGGTTGTTTAGCCTGGAGAAAAGGAACCTTAGGGGAGATCTTACTGCTCTGTGCTATTCCCTGAAAGGAGGCTGTAGCCCGGTGATGGTTGGTCTCTTCTCCCAGGCAACCAGCATCAGAACAGGAGGAAACGGCCTCAAGCAGTGCCAGGGGAGATTCAGATTGGACATCAGCAAGATTTTTTTTTTCATTGGAAGTGTAGTTAAGCATTGTAAAAGGTTGCCTAGGGAGATGGTGGAGTCATCATTCCTGGAAGCATTCAGAAAATTACTGGATATGGCAGTTAGTGCTATGCTTTAGTTGGCATGATGGTTGGTCAAACGTTGTACTTAATGATATTGGAGGTCTTTTCCAGCCTTAATGGTTCTATGATTCTATGGTAATACTTGATGCCGCATAAGTAGGAAAAAAAAATTTAAAAGGTAAAAAGTAGCTGAAGTGGACCTTGATTACTAGAACCAGAACACAATAATAAAGATATCTCAGAGAGGTCAGCAAATATTTGTAGTTCAAGTTTAGAATTTTTAGACAGCAGTGCAATACTAATTTAAAAATTAAATAAAAACCAGTAAAAAACTCAACCCACCTTCCTCAAATGCACCACCCCAAAACAGATAATCCGTTTTAGCTGTCAGAATAACAATTTGGGACATATTATTAGTTCTTATCACACATTGCATGAATGACCAGTGAGCTATATTTTCTTAGTAACACAAAAAAGCTAGTTTTGTTGTGATTGTCAGTTCTTCATAGAAGTATCTTCTGGGAACTCTAGCCATGGATGAGTTGGAGTTCTAATTGCTATGCCACTATGGGAAAAAATCTGATCTTTTTTCCAAATTATATTCCAGATAAGCTTCCAGATAAGCATCTGTTGCTGTGTACAACTTCTGTCTTATCTCTTTAAAGTTGTCACATTATGTCTATGTTTTCCTAATTACAGGTGTTGCATAACAAAAATGAATAGCAAAAATTTAAATTTTTCAGTTTCACATATTAATGAAAAGTTTAAGAATGTGGTGCCCGATCAAGTGGTAACTACTCCTTCCATATTGTTTCCATAACATATCTTGTGTTTGTCCAACTTAACTTCTATATTTGGAGGCAGCCAAGGAATGTACATTAGATTACTTCCCTGGCTTCTAGATTGAGAGCACAGATTATCATCTGATAAACCACATTTAAATGAGTATGCCAGAATCCAGGAAGATATTTCTGTGATTTTGAACTGTTGGATTCTTTCACAGTTTTCTATACGAAATCTAAAACATTTGATTGCTTGTCATCAAAGCATACATGCAGTTCATTTCCCTAGCTCACTCTGAGACTGAAAAGCACTAGTATTATGAAGTAATCTATATAATATTGCCTACATTTGGGACTAGATAAAGAAAAGGACTAATTTTTAATAACAGAAGAGCTGTAGGCAATGGTCGAGGTGATCCAGGTAGGTACAAATTCAAATAGTCTGGCACTGTTAAATCCATGTAGATTCTTTAAGTTATTTTGCAAAGATTCAAAGATAAATCTTCTGATGGAAATCTCTTAGAAGAATGATTTCCATTATTTGCCCTTCTTCTCAGTTCATGGAAGACTTTGCTGCTGATATCTTTGTGCACATTTTGTGCACATTTTTTTTTTAGTTGGAAGGTTACTTTATCCATTTATACAGAGTAAAAGAATCTACAAACCTGGAAAAAGTTTCTGAATAAAATTATCTCATTATCAGAATCATTCTAATAATCGACCTTTGAAACTAATGGAACAAATCATTATTTATTTTGCTTCTTGGATAGTTTCATTGAATTTAGCTAGTAAAAGTGAGTAAAAATTACTTTAAATATTACATCCTCTGGGTTAATCTGAAAGCTGTCATCATCCTACAACCACATGACAAAGGCTCTTAGCCAATTTGAGATAACAAATTGTAAGGTATTGTTGATTCTGCCTTGTCAAGAAGGCATGGTCTAATTTATTCTCTCTCCACTTGCCATGATTTCTTCATTAGTCAAATTTGCTGCTTTGAGAGGTTAGTACTGTTAAGAACATTTTGTCAACCAAATGCTGCTGCAGTATGGGCTGTCCAAGAACACTGCATTATTTCTCAGAGTGCCACATCTCATTAGAGATCTTCTCCAGGCTTGTAATTGATCTTCTCACTCTCTGGGAAAAACTGAGCTCTTAGGATCCCTTTATGTTCTATTAGTTTGTAATAAAGTGTCTACTACAGCTGTAGAGGGCTAGTCAAAACCAACTTTTCAAATTGTTATTAAAATTCATAAGAAGTTGCCCACCACCTCAACCCGACATTCTGGTCATTCAGAAATAAGAAAACCAACAAACAAAAAAGCTATTTACTTTGCTGCAGTATTGTCATGGTCTTACAAACTCTCTCAATAAACACTATTGAGATCACATAACAGACTCAAAATGAAGCACCAGATGTAACTGGTAATTTCAACATATTCTGTCTGAATGCTCTTAGAATCTTTCCATAGCCTGTATTCTTGCTCTGTCTGTTCTGGCAGTGTCTCACATATTCATTTTTGCTACATGCACATTCTTTGAGAAAATTTAGATCCTTCCTTTGCCATTTCTACTTTCTTGATAAGCTCCAATGCTTTTTTTCTCCTTGATACTAATTTCTACCGTTTTTGGACAGTTTTTAGTCATCTTTGTAGACAAGCTTCTTCTGCCTTGTTGTTTCTCATATATTCCTGAGAATGGATATGTCTGTTTGGGCTACTGTGTTCTTTACTGTGTCAAACATATTTCTTTAATCTTTTCTTTGACATTCTGTTACTCATGTTACCATGCTTCATGGCATACCTACAAAACTGTCTATACTTTGCTCATAATTGTCTATCTGCTTTTGCTTCTACATTCTTTTCAGTCCCTGGTTTTGTTTTTTTTTTTTTTTTAGTATTATCACTGGTTTATTCTGCATTGTGCCCAGAATTTTCACATTCCTTCTAACACACTGTTTCCCTTAAACTCTTACTTTCTTCCTGTGTCAAGCAAAAAATTCTTCCTTCATACTGTCAATAGCATATGAAAATCACCTCTCCTGACCTGCATGGTTTTTGCATCAGTTTAGCTTTTGTTAATTTTTTTTTTTTGCCAGTCTACAAACATGTTTTATATAGATTTATATACAATTATCTGCTCATCTTTACTTCTTTGCAAACTTTTAAAAGTAACAGTTAAGAAACTAATGAAGATTTCACACTTTAGCATATAGACTTCTGGGGCATTTTTTAATTTCAGTTCGGATGGAAGATGGAGGAAGACTAGCTTATAATCTACAACTGTAGCCTCAAAAAATAAGCTATCTTCTGTTAACATTTTTTGGGTGTAAATGTCTTGATTTAGACTGCTGAATAATTCTGACCCAAAACTTTTAGAATACTGCTTGATATGTATACTGTTAATATTTCTGCTTTAATTTCAAGCGTAAAATCCAGATTTTTAAAAAATATTTTCTGCAAATACATGCTTCAGAGTTTATTTTTAATTTGGGGATGAGTGAGCTGAAAGATCAACAGTGTTAAAATTGCAAAACAATGACTTTTACTCTCAGTTGCATGTGTATTTATATGGGTTTATTTTAGAAAGTGTAATCCTTTGTGAATATAAAACCTACTTTTAAAGGTATTTTCATTTATTAAGTGGCTAAAAGGTGAAAAACTGCTTGAAGGAATGAATGAGCCGGGTCTGACCTTTGATTTTAACTTGTTCTTGTCATCTAGACCCAGCTGTGCGCCTGGCGTTGTTCAAAAACAATGAAAATAAACATCTCTCTGTGAAACCACCAGGGAAGACACAGCCTATAAGTGCTGGTTACTTTGAAGGTATGAACAAGTATTTCATTTTATGCATATAAGCTTATATATTTTGCAATGTTTTTTAAACAGGCCTACTCAAAGTATAAAACAATATGCACAAATAGAAAAAAGCAAAAGTTTAAGGACCTTATCTGTTCCTGGGTATCTCAAGCAGTGCAGCAGTGGAACATTTCAATTTCAATTCATTGCAGAAAGCAGGAGGTGCTCCTAGAGCTTAATTTGTATGGAGATGGAGCCTAACTTATTTATTTATTATGTTAATATTAAATCTTTATAATGAAAAATGTCACAGCATGTCAGAGGGATATAAAATGCAAAGTACTAGAATAAAACTTCATAAATGAAACATCTCCTCAAATTCTTCATTTAACTGCCACCTTTTCCGAAGCTAGACATTAGCTCCTAAAAATCCATAACATGTTTTTTGGAAAGTACTTTCACAAATATTCCCCAGAAATCCACCATTTGACAGAAGACAGGGGAGGAACATTCAGCTATAAATATGAAATTCTTTTTCATAAATATTTTACAAATATTTAAATACTGACATAGCTCTTTTAGTGTTGAAATTCATGTTAAAACACTCCTTGGTTTCCATACAATTAAAATAAGGCCAAGTCTATTTAAAATGCCCTTGTTGTAAGAAGACAATTATCTCCAGAGACATTGTTTTTATATTATTTTGATTCTTTTTGCAACTCAATAGTGTACTCAGAAAGTTGTCACCTCTAACTTTTTATTTTTTTCAAAGACGTAGTAGTATGCTATTTGATCTATTCCCAGTTTCACAAAGTAAAATTATAAATTATGCTGTATTAGCATTCACTGTATGAGGATAAAAATTAGAATGTCAGACACAGGTGTGAAATAAATCTGAGTGTATGTGAATTGCAATTCAGTCAATTAACTTAGCTGTATGGAAGCCTAGATTTGCCTCATTCCTGAGTCCATGCTCAAATTTGTTTGGAAGCAATTCTTGGTGAATTCTGAAGAGGAAATATTTTTGCACTGTTATTTGCCTTGGATCCAAGTGTGAATTAGCTCGACTATGGGAAGTCTGTGTGTACTGCACCTGAATGAGCATTCACAGTATCTCATCTATGTTTCTGTGGCATGTGCTTATATAGGTCAGAATGCATCATATTCTGAGGAAACAGGATATGCAGGCTGCTTGTGAAAAAGTGAATGTCCAAGAACAGAAAAAATAGTAGGAATGTTCAAAACCATGTCAGAGATAAGCCTGATTACAGGTTCAGTACCCTAAAGTCAGTGTAGGTTTAGCCTAACTTTCCAGCCACCAGTTTATTTGTTCCTGCCTGAAAACATTTCCCTTTGTTTTGAAAAGCCGATGTACACATTCTAAATATTACTGAGGTTACTTTTTGAATTTATGGAGAAAAGTACCAAGGCAGATTGGATATCAAAAAGCAAGCGTAATGGTGGTGCTCTTAATTATCTTTCATTTCAAGGACCATTTCAGTCCTTTAGCTGGCTAATAAACAGAAACTTTTTTTCACCACTCATGGCTGCTCACATGCAGTCTGCTGAGCCTTCAAGAAGACAAGCAATACTCTTCTGCTTGACCAGAATATAAATCTGTCCTCCTACCATAGGCATTGCTACTTCAGACATTATGTCCAGAAAATTCTAGGTTGTGATTTAGAAAGAGAGTGCAACACAGAGCATTTGTTTATATATTTATGAGGTATCATCGCACAGAACTAGGAGTTTCTAAATTTAGAATTAGTAACACCTTGCACCTGCATAATAACGTCACAGGGTTGTGTTATCAGAGATGTCTTCTCGTTTCCGATTTCCCCTCTTACCTTTTAAGTGTATCTTCCTCTTTTGCCTGAAAAAGATCTCTTTGACTCTGTTCTGTCATTGGAGTTCTTTCTGTAACAAGAAGGTGGAATGTTTTCACTCTGTATCCATAAATCTTGTGGTCATTGTATTTTAAGTCGATGGAACCCAGACCTGTCCTTTGCATAATGGAAATAAACTTCCTCCATTCAAGTCCTTTTACTTTTACAGACTCATAGTAGAATCCTTGGGTAGAAAATTTGAATTCCAGACCTCCATCTTCTTCATAAACAACTAATTTTTTTAAAAAAGCACATTCTATATATTCCTTCTTTATTTCTTTAAATTGGGAAATGGAGGGTAGAAGTCCACGTCAACAACAAAACAGCAAGTACACATGTGTTATCTGTTAAATAACAGAATCACTACTTTTGAAAGGGGATGCCCTAGGAAGTGAAACAATTAGAACAGTTTTAGATTTTCAAACTGGAACATCATGGTAATGAATATTTAAGAAGAAATCTAGTTTAAATGTATGATGAATGTCTTTTGTCTTCATTGTGGTTTTGTGTGTAAGACTCCAAAGAAGACAAAAATTAATAAAAGCATAAGAGATATAAAAATAGTGAAAATAAATGAGGCTAATATCTCATGCTTTTGTTTTCCTGAGATTATCATTCTGTCATATTTTACCTTCTTATTTTCCTGCTACAAAATTTTTGATAAGCTGATATGCAATATGCTGATAACAAATTTTGAAATATTGTGCATAACTATAATCCCATAGGATAATGCACACATCTCTAAGTTGACATGCATGTTGTAGGAAAATACATTTACAAAACTTGAGTTATTTATTCATAAATATTCAAATTTATTAATAATTTTTTATTAAATTTTGGGTAAGTCATCATGCTTTGCTCGCTGATGTTAGGCAAGTCCTGACCAGGGACCATTATTTCACATTTGAATCAAAGCAGCAAACAGAAGCTAGTCAGAAATAAATCCCTTTGTAATATACACACCATGCCAAAAACATGAGGAAATATTGCTCTCACAGAGAAAAGCTTGCCATTTAAAATACAAGCAGTATGTGAAGGCGCAAACCATGACAATATAATTCAATGCATTACTTTATATGTATCTATAGGTGTCAATACATTTACATACAGTACATATGTCTGTACTCACATAAATATATAAGCATGAGTATAAGTAGGTATAATAATTCAATAAATGTAGCACTTGTGACTTTTTATTTGTTTATTTTGAAAGGAAAATAAATTATGAACAATTACTCTGGTGTAATTACATACATGTATCAACATGCATTTTGTAATCTTAACATTTTCTGTCAGATGCAGTTTCAGTTTCTTTAAAATTAATTTAATGCATGCAGTCATTGTATTATAGATACATTAAAACCGTTAGTTAAATAAAAATATGCTTGAATCTTTATTGTGACATTAACTTGAGTAGGTTGTAAAATAAGCCATAGAATATGCAAGTACAAATATGTATTTACTGTTTCTCATAACAAATTTTACCCTGATCAAAAACCTGAAAACAGATGAAAGCCTGACTTGATGTACTCCTGATGATTTGCTGGACATTTCCTGGGACTGTGTATAGTACACTGCTTTCTTTGGTGAGATAAGGTTATGCTTCCATCATGGTTGTTGAGTTTCATTTAGTGTCAGGTAGCTGACAAACAAAATATGCCTTCTTTAATGAGTATTGTGGTTCAGTGAATATTCTTGGAGATATTTTTGTGGTTTGAAGATGGTGACATTTCAAAGATCTCAAATTTTTGGAAACTTTGTAAGGCACACAGATAATTGTCATAATTTCCTATTTTGCATCAAAGCATATTTTTTAGAAAGCTTTATGACTGCTTGTCCTCTTTTTGTCTGGAGGCTATTTCAGTCGTTAATTTAATGTAAAATAGTCTTGACTGTTTTGGGTAAAGTACATCAGGAACTGAAGGAAAAATCTATCCTTGACTCCTCTTGGGAAGTTCCAATTAGTCTTGGCTGAATGTGTAACAGAGCATCTTTGCCATCTGTGGGTCCCTAATTATAGGATCTGTAATTTCATTTACATAGAGGAAGGATACTTTTCTAGCCAACAGTGTGAATACTTAGTCCCAGTACAGCAGCTGAAAACTAAAGAATGAGTCCTAAGGCACATTTTTTTTGCTACAAGCTTTGCAAACAGTGTGTGTCTTTTTGGGTCCTCTTTAATCCAGTTACCTCAATGGTTTTGGTGGGTTATCCAAATAATTTTTTTCAGTGGAATGGGAAGCTGAATTCCAATCTGTTTAGCAAGTTGCAAGAATGCAGTAGATCAGCTGAAAATCCATTCAAACTATCTAAGTATTATTTGGATATGATTCACTTCATTTCACAGAATTCCATAGATGGTGCTCTATTTAATTTTGAAGGTTGGGTGGTTTATTGGCATATATTGTATATTTATTTTTAATCATATCCATATCCGTCAGTGACACATCTATACCATACACTTCAAAGTGGAAACAGTGCAATGTGACTTCACCTAAAAATGTGAATAATGATTTGTGCCTGGGAATTTAACTATATTAAAAGTGCACTGGGTTGTGTTGACAAGATATGTTTGCTGTAGTTTGGGAAGTGGTAGTTCTAATTGGCAGTACTGTATTTCCTGTTGTTTTATGCGCATGGTGACCAAGGAAAATGTAATGGGTATAGTGTTAAGACCGATTTCAGCAATACAAATTTTAAATAGATTATGCTTTCTCAGCTGACTTTTAATTATGCCAGTATTTATTTATTTCTGTTGAAATTGTCAGTAGAAATAACATTTATTTTTCAAGAGTAAGAAATTAAGTAAGCTTGTGATTTTATCATACAGTTGGAAGATAAATATCAAGGCATCCACTTAGTTATCTCTTTTCCAGCCTTCTAACAGTTCCTAACTATGAAACTCCTTATAGTTTCAAGCAAAAGTTATTGCAAAACATTCTTATAGATTATTATTACTAGTGATAATTGAAAGTGCAAATGTGAGAAAGTTGGAATTTAAGGTTTGCTATTAGTTAATTCTGTGAATTCATTAAAATATTGTTGCACTTGATCAACATAGTTTCTTAGACTTTCTGTATTACAAAATATGAATAAATTTTCGAAAAACTATGTGTGATATTTAATAGAATTTATAGTGATTCAAATCACTGATGGTTGACAAATCACATCTACATGACCGTTAAGAGAAGGTATTGAGGCTGGAATGCTAATATTCATCTTTATATGGGCTTTAAATGTTTTGTTGTTTGTTAAATTTAAGAGCATTTAAAAAGACATTGAACTATAAGTGATAGTTTGTGTTAGTTGTTTTCATCTTTTAGAAATTATCTAGTTTTAATGGAGAAATATTAATGCCATCAGCTTCCAGGAATCACAGTGTTTGTAAACATCCATTTCTAAAGTAAGTTGTCTTTTGTCTCTGTCATCTGTGGTCCAAAAGGATTAATAAACACATTTGAAATCTGGCCTTGCTGCAATTCTACAAGTTGAATCGCCATGTTTACACTAAAATGTAACTATTACATATCTCCCAGGCTCTAAATTTGTATGCCACATTAGAGAAGCAGTTTGTAATCCATACAGCACTGACAAAAATGACAAAATAATGCATTTTCAGAGAATGTAAGATCTCTCCTGAAATGTAATGAAAATGTGTTACAGAAACTTGCAGTGCAGAAGGGGGTCTATCTTTTAAAATCATAATTCTATGGCTTTGTTTCTTATTATTTAGTTTGAGCTCACACAACAGAACTCTTGCATTGAAATATTTTCTCATTTTAAGGAATTAATGGCTCTCCACCAGCCCTTCAACATGTAAAATGAGTAGGTTACTTGTGTCCAGTACATCCAAAAAGAGCCAGGATAAAATAAACATAAGGAGTTGGATATCTTGGAAAAAATCTGTCATGGGTTTGGGTTAATCATCTCCAGAAGAAATTCAACTTGATGCCTGAAATGTAAGACTTCTTGGAGAAAGCAGCAAAGCCTGAGGCAGTGTTGATCTGAAGGAGTGCTCTCCATGGGTCAGAGCTGCTCTGCTGGCAGAGTGCAAACCCAGTTCACAACAGCGGTGCGCTGAAAACTTGTAAAGGACTGCAGGGGCCTTACAGTGCACGCACTCAAGCTTCGGTTACATAGTTCTACTGGTCCAGTTTCTTATTATAAAATAAAACTGAAAAATAAAATCTGTGCCTAATTTTCTAGCCTCCTGTCTGTCAATGATAGTGTAGGATTTTTTCAGTGTTCATGGATTGAAGCAATCCTGAAATTATGTTTAAAAATAAATATGGAAAAAATAATTTATGTGCATTTATGCAGTGCACTTCAGTGTCTGAGTATTTATAAATTATCTAGACATACTAAATTTTTATTAATATTCTTGC
>WBND01000585.1:181232-220208 GCA_013398595.1 Tychaedon coryphoeus | reverse complement strand
AATGTGTATGTTTGTTTGAATAAACTTCCAAAACTAGGATTTTATATGATGTATTGGTGGTTACCTGCACTTTCATAACACTGTGGTTCTGTGATACTGTGTGATACTCATTTACAGTTTTTTATCAACCTGAAAGGAACTGCACGCAAGGAAAAAAAAATCTTATTATTCTTTTGCTAATAACTATCCAGTGATGACTTCAGTAGGAGAGAGATTTCACCCAAAATGTCATCACAGGTTGAGAACTACTTTTTCTCATTGTTGAATAAGATGATATGATAGTTCAGATACTTTTATTTTCATCTCTTTCAATTTTGCCTTTTTTCTTCTTTTCTTGACATCTTATGTCCAAAATCTTTTTAGTGCACTGCATCTCAGCCAGTGTAAATATAAACAAGTTGATTCCACATTCAGATCCACAGCTTTTAATACTGCATGAGGCAATCATTTTAGATGAATAGATCCCTGAGTAGCGAAGCATTTCAAATCCTTTTTCATTTGACCATTCAGTGACCTGATAACTATTTCCTGTCCCTAAGTAAGGTCATGACCCAGGTCTCAGAGTGCAAAAGACAGATAATTTTAGCAACAAGTTAAATCCAAATGGATTTGGTTGGAGGGGGTAAGGAAGAATAGGTTTGGTTAAATTCCTTTAAAATAAAGTGTTACAAAACTTGTATTTAGCATGTCTTGTTAAAAGTAATTGTTGCATTTGTTGCTGTCTTGTTTGGATGCCTGGGGCCTGTGGTCAATATTGGGGTAGTTTTTTTATTTGCTTTGCTTTCACTGAACAGTACCCTGCACATTTTTTTACACTTCAAAAAACAATTGCTAATGAAGAGGTCATTAAAAGGGCATATTCAGATATATTCAAAGTGCTTTCCAAAATGTGTGTTTCAAGCACTAAAATCATATTACTATGCAAATGGTTTTTAAATATAGGCCCTAGACTCTGTGTCTGTAAAAGTGCCGTGAATGTTACATTGCACAAATGTTCCACTTGCAAAAGAATTTCCACTTGGTATGATGATATGAATAAGGAGTATAATATAGTCTTAGAAATATTTTATAGGTACAAATCTTGCTTCAGTTGGAATCCATGACACATTTTAAATCCCAGTTAAAGGAATATTTCCTGTACCTATAGATTTTAATAATTGCATTATTCTAAGCACTTTCAGAGATGAAGTAAAAGAAGGCCTTCACACCAGAACTTTTAATTAATTTGAAAATTTTATTTATTAATTTTTTTTATAGAAATTTCTTTTTTTCATATTCTGTAATGGGAACTATAGTGTTATGGAGAATTACTATTATCAATGAGCTCAGAGATCTACAGCATTCCAAAGACACCATTTTCACAAATTTAATATTAAACACACATTTAATTATCTTTCTGTTTTTATAACTAATAGTGTTGATGTTCAGATACATTTTTCAAGCAAAATATCAAAAAAACACTCTAAAATTGAAATAGAGGAATCTAAAATTTTATGCTGCTCGATACTAACTCTTATAGCAAAGTTCTCTAGCTTTTATTTCATGTAATCCAGAATTGAATGTGTGGTGGAGCTACATAATTTTACAAGGAATTCCAAGTAACTCAAGTATTTTAATGAGAATGTACAATCATGCAATGATAACTATGTAGCTTTTATGGTGTGTTATTTCTGTAATGTAAATTTTTCTATTTCTTAACTTTTCAGTTCAATTCTTATCAAAATATGTTAGCAGTTTCTGGAAATTTGTAAGTTTGTGCTAGTTTGGTGTGTGCACTGCAGATATTTTACCTGGCATGTGAGTATAAAAAAGGCAGAAATACTGAATTTTGCAGTTATATATTTTTTCTGATATTGGTAAGAAAAGCTGCATTTCAAGATAGTATTTTTAATACTATTTCATCCGCATGACATTCTAGAATTGTTCTCTCTTTGCAGGTTTATTGTCAGTTTCTCAATCCAACATGGTTGTAACTTCATAAATTTGCACGTTTATAGAATGTTGTAGATAACCCAGCCCAGACAATGAGATAAAGAAATCCAAGTACCCAGACAAAAGAACTTCACTTTCACAGTACATTATGAATAACTATTTTTGTAATGGTTTCTAAATGCACATTGAGTATCAGACTTACTAAGACTCTGACTGTGGAAAGACATTTCTCTAAAACATGTACATGCATGGTTTTTGTTTTCTGATAAGAAGCAAGCTCAGCAGTTTTCACTTTATGAAGAGACCGGTGATATCTCCTGTGAGAGATAGAATGTGACTTTTAAAAAGGAGGAATTTAAACTCTACTGTGTGTTTTTAAGTTAAATTTACTGAGTATTTGCTTTAGTACCTGATGTATATTTTGTAGTTGAGAAATTAGCAGTAAATGTAAAAAGAAAGGAGGCTATGTGCCGGTAAGCCTGAAAGTTCTGATTTAACCTACCAATGACCTGGCTTTGTTTGTTCAGATGACAGTTCTAAAAGTGTGCAGAGAATATTCCCTTTTAATACAGTTATTTGCCGCAAGCCGTGACCTCACTGCCTGTCGGGGAGCAGGTCTGAATTGGCCCTTTCTCTGATATCGTGACATTGCTTCTGTTGCCTCGATTGTGACCTCTGATTGCATGATACCCCTGAGAGTTCAATTTAATAAGCGTGACTCCTGACTCTTAGCCAGGTCTGCCTTCTTAGGTTTTGTCAGACTCTACTTGTAGTCTGGTCTACATATGCTAAAACACTGCATAGGCTGTCATCATACCATGTGAGTTGTGTGCACTGTATTGGAAATTCTCTTTCAAATGTCTTGCATTTATTGCAAATGCAAATGTTTATAAAATCTTTCTTGGAATAAATTTTAGAAGTTATTTCTTTTCACATTTATGGCTGCTTGGGACTTTTGGGTTTTATACCTTTGTACAGATAGTACTCTTTCACTAAATTATTAAGCATGTGTGCTATCCATGCATCATACGAATTTCTTGCTTCCAAATTTTATTTCCCCTATGAAAGTGTTGTATATTTTTATGACTTCCCATACAGTATGTTTGTTCATTCTAGAAATGCTTGGGACAATCCCTTTTGTATAATTGTATAATTAGTGCAGTCACACAAGGCAGTATTGATGAGCACCCAGAGCACTGTAAGGTGTAGTGACCCAGGACCAGTCAGGTGAAAGCTGAAGAATCTGTTTGGAATCCAGGAGAAGGTGAGTAGAACTAAGACATTTTAAATACAATTGAAAATAAGTTATCTTGGGTTTAGTGACTATTTTGCTACATCATTGCATTCTTTTCTCCTGTTTTCCTCCTTTTCTAGCCGGAGTGCTGAAGAAGAGTCTGTTCTGAGACCTGGATGCCTTGCGGGTGATGATGCTATTCAGATATTTCTCCAATTTTAGTACCTCTTGATGCATTTACTGAACCAGAATATGGAGAAGTTTAATGATTGAAAGAAAGTCTCAAGAACTGTGGTACAAGCTACAGACAAGTTTCTGTATTTAATTACATACATGTTCTGTATTCTTATTGCAGATATGTACCCATTTTTCTAGCCTCTGTATCAGCACCCATAACTTAGTGCTTCTAAAAAAATTATCATTTGAGAAAAGCAGAAAAATCTTGCTGAACAAAATAATGCTGTGATCTTACTTTTGTAGTTACATTAAAATTTTTGTGTAAATATTGCCATTTAATACTTTTTTCTTCAAGTGCCTTAAAGAATTCTGTTAGCCTTTTCAATCAGATTAATTTTTTCTTAAAATTCTTTATTTTATGTGAAAACTATATTAGGATCTTTTTTTTAAAACAAGTTCTAAATAAGGCAGAAAGGGGGTATTTTCTTGTTGCACTCAAACTTGGCTAAGAAATTCTATTCCTCCTTCTTCATGACAGTTTACAGTGAGGTAAAATCAAGTCAAATCTCGGTTTGGCCAGGTTTTTTCTTTTTTTCTTTTTTTTTTATTTGGTAGATAAATTCTCATGTAAGATTATGCAATTTTAAAAGCTCAATTTAGTCTCTAAGGTTTTAAAAAATCACAGAATAGTCATCTGTTTCCTTCTTCTGGAGTAAATAATATAAGATTAGCTACTGAGTTTCCTTAATCTTAAGTGAGAGTTTGCCTAACTAATTGAAATTTATGGGATTTCACTCCTCTCTGGATCAGACCTTAATGCTCTGTAAATTCCTGTGCTATTGGTAGGAGATTAGATCATAGCTGCAAACAAGCAAGTTACAAGTGAACAACTGTTTTAACCTGTTGTTAGACAACTGGTAAAACAAATTACACTTTTTAATTAATTAGTTATGGCTGTCTTAAAAGCTGTTGCAAATATAAACAGAATGCATATGAGGCAACTTCATCTATTTGGAATCATCATGGTATTTAGGTTGTTTTCTTCTTTTCAAACAAATTTTATATGTATGTTTTTAGCAATAAATATTTAAAGTCAGTGAGTAGGAGAGTTGTTCAGATGAAAAGTTTAGGAAAAAGAAACAAATTTAAATATACATACAATAAGCATAAACTGTTTAAACTCAAGATTAGGGACAATTAAATTATGTTCAGAAATAGAACTGAGGGGTTTGTGTTCATCTTCCCACTAAAAAATAATTTGAATAACGATCTAAACAAAATTCAATAAACGAACAGGAGGAGTCAGGGCTAATTTATTCGTTTTTCAACTGATTTCTTAATTTAGTAGGTAAATAATTCAAACCTTCTCTGCAAGGATATAGAAAACTTGTGCTATTGTAACTATAATTCATCCAAAATCAATATAATTAAGTCAGTTCCATACCTGGAGATACACTTGAATATGTGTTGATTTCTCTATAATTATATAAGGTGTTTTGTTTCTTGTTTGTTTTCAGGTGTTTACCAGCTGAAAATCACAGTTTAATTAATGAAGAAATCTATACAAATACTAAGCTCTTTGAGACATATGTATTGAGAATTAACCTGGGGCAACTCACAGGCAAATTGTGGTTTTCTTTTGCTTTTCTTGCCTGACCTTCTTAACAAATGGAAGGTTGACTTTTTTTAATGGATCTACAAGACCCTGGAATTTCATATTGTTTATTGTCTTCCATGATGTATCAACCAATTAAATATAATTCAATAAGAAGAATTAGTACTTTTATGTCTGTATTTATTTATAGACACTCATAAGTTTAGTATTTATGGTTGGTTTTTAAGCTGGATATAAATATATAAGAATTGCACACAATTGGAGATTAACTAATTTTAGATGTAGAGTCTTAATAAAAAGTCTCTTAGACTTTTTTCCATTTAATTCAATGAGCATTAAATCAAGTCTTGTTTATACAATGTGTGGCATAATGATAGGCCTGATCTTCAGTGTTACCTCTTGGTTTTGCTATGAAGTAAATGAAACAGCAGCCTTGCACTCAATGTAGACTTTATGTGTGTATTTGACAATGGAGAATAGTTCTGCTGCTTCACATTACTGTGCTGACAGAGCTGTGAATTGTTGCACTATATGTTCATCAAATACCAATAGGTATTTCAAGTCAAGATCAGAAATTAAGCCAGAAATTGTTCTGCTCAAACAAAAGAAAACCCTTTTAAAATGAAAAATATATGTTTTGGTCTATCATATATATATATATATATATATATATATGATATTGATAGGATAGATAATCAATCCAGAGGCATTCATAACTAAACTGTGTATTGACATTAGTACAATAATTTCATTATTTCACTTTCAGTGTTACTCTACATTAAGTACCAATCATGCATGGTAGTTGGGAACATCATATGCATTGATGACTTCTTAAAAAAGTTATTCTATTATTCAGATAACTTTCCAGAAAGAATGTGTATTCTTAAGAGTAAACATAATAAAGACTTTTTTAAAATAAAAATTCTGAAGCTGTGATGCAAAATTGCATGTTTTAATTATTCATAGAAGGTATGAGACAATTATTAATGTGATGTAAGTCAGCTTTACTGACTAAATTCATGCTACTCCCGAGTAATGATGGTTTTTTTATTTCTTGTAATACTTGGCATATGTATCTTCTTGTCACATATAAGCCTCCAATTTTTATTGTTAACAAAATTTTTTGTTGGGTTTGAATTTTTCAGTCCCTTTCTTGTACTTTTAAGTTCTTCACTACAAACAAAATCTACCTTAATGGTTGTCACACTCAATAAAATTGATTGTATTGTGTCGGTTTTGCCCTCTTTGTAGTGAATAACATAGTAGTTAGACCTCCTGCACTCTTACAAAATGTTCCTTTGTACTTGTTATTTTGAGAATTCCTTTGGAGGATCTTATGTCTTAAATAATTTTACTTGGTTTATTGAATTTAGAGAAAGATATTCCTCTGGTTTGGACTACATATAAACTGATATCTCTCCTTGCTTGGAAATACAGTTTCATCACTGAGCAACTAAACACTTCTGTTGAAGTTCTTGATTGCTTCTGTCATTTAATTTTAAGAAGTGGGAATGGATAGAAATAAAATCTACCAAAATATTCTGTAAAAAATGGGGTTTTATGTAATGCATCTCTTATTTTTGTCCTCAACCGTAAAAAAAATTCTCCATTCAGTAGAGAACATCTATCATTAGGGGGTTTATTAATTCCCAAAGTTTATGAGAAAAACCAGAGATAGGGTGTGTAGTAGACAGATTTGAAATTTGAGAGTGTAGGCACTAAGGATAAACAAAATAGGGTCAATCTACCTCCATCTTATTTATACCTTAAATTTACTGATGGATAGCTAAGCATTGAATTGCTGAACATACTATTTCAAAATATTTTTTACTCCTCTTGATTTCTTTGGTTCTTCAAGAGCCTTGACTATCCAAAGAACTCTAGGTAACTCCTGGCTGTACTCCAGATTCACTTCTCAGCAGTGCTGTTGAAATTTGCCTGTGCAGAGTGGCTGAGGCAGGTACTGTATAGACTGCAGAACACTGTGTTTATGGAAGAGTACACAACAGAATAATGTGAAAGTGTGGTGTAGCACTGTAAAGTCTTTTCTGTTCTTTTGGAATCTGCAAACGCCTGGGTGGATCCTGAAGCATGCTGATTGCAGGTAGAAGTAGTTTACATCAGGAACTCTTTCTCTCATGTGAATAGAGTATCACCTCTGTAGTTCATTCCTTTTGGGTTTTGGCAGGGATGTTTTGGGGTTTTTTTTTAAGAACCAACTAATTTTTTTCAAACATAAAGCAATTTCATATTTGAACAGTCATAAATTAGCAAAAAAAAAAAAGAAATTAACAGTTGCTTGTGTGGCAACTTCCTGTACATACCATATGAGATAGTTTTTTAGGTTTATACATCAATGCAGAAAAGTGTCGTATGTCTTAGGAAATATCACAGTATGAAACTGCTGTTTGTTACAAAGAAAATTATAAGAAATTGTATTTAATGTAAATGGAGGAGTACAGGAAGTGATAACAACCCATCAAAGTTGCAGGAGTTGGCCAAATTAGAAGGAACAGTGTTTAATGATGTCTTGATGTCAAGTGCTCGGAAAATGAACCTTGTGAAGCAATTCAAGTGGAAATGTACCATGATCCAAGAAGTGTAGGAGATGTGAGCATTTTAGTACAGAGTGGTAGTTTGCAATGTATTTGTATGATCAGAGGGTTGCAAGAGAAGAAGTTAAGTAATCAGGAGATACTGGAAGAAGTTCTTTGATACTACTGGAATATGAATAGAGAGAAATAACTTTAAATTACATGTTTTAAAAGTATGCCATTGAGGATGAAATAAGACTTAGATTTGCCTCTATGTGGGAAAAAGAGAACGTTGAGTTTAAACAGTAAGCTGGGGACAGATAAATAGTAGTGGTGTATTCTGCAGAGGCAGGAACAAGTAGCAAAATAGAAAATAATGGGAAGGTACAGGTATGAAATCCTATTTTCCTTGAATTCAGAAGCTGATATTTTACTTTTTCAGTGGTTTAGGAATCTCAAGTAAAGGATGCAGCTTTTGCATAATCTAATAATAAGACATCAAAGAGAGAACACAGAAAGCAGTGTCTGAAATATGATAACTACTGAAATAGCATTAGCTAGTTGGTGAAGACATTTGAGAGGAAAAGGAGGTTTGGAGATCAAATAGTAATATAGTAGGCCTTATTTGTAGTTTGAAAAAAATACAAAATACCTGGTAGAAAGAAAAAAAGGGCTCGAGTTTTAGGAAAAAAGCCCCTCTTATAATTTTTTATTTTCCTTTCAGTAGCTACTTTTAAAGTCTTGAAAGACATTCTCTTGTACATTGATCAGCACTCCCATGTTCAAAACTCCTTATTGATTGATAATTGACGAAGTATTTGATAAAGCATTTTTAAGCATCAGAAATTATGCAGGTCATAACCTGAGGCAGTATTCTTTTAATGCAATTCTATTTCATCTTTTATTCAGCTGTGAACTCACTCAGACACTACTACAAATATTTTTATTTCATTCCTTCTGTTCCTAGAGATGGAAGTCAATATAGTAAGAAGTCACTCAGATGAAAAAATACCTTCTAAAATTAACTAATATGTCAAAAGAAAGTATTTTAAGGTGGAAATGTATGTACCCCTTTATCTGAAAATTCCAGACCTGGGTTGTAGATATACATTTTCTGGGGATGCTATAAGTAGTAAGAACTCTGTACCTATTTCTGCCACATGATGCTGCCAACTGTCTGGAAGTCACATATATATTTCTACTATAAATGTATTCACAGAATACCTGTAAGCATGCTAAAGACCACTCTAAAAACCATTCTTTTTCCAAAACAATTTGGGGCCTGTTGTGATTGCTGTGTAATGGATGGCAGTATTTGGTGACTACTGACAAAGTACTTTTGACAAATGTTTTGAGTTCTCTGTAGAAAAAAAGAAATTCCTCTCATTTCTCTTACATTCTAGTACGCAGATGGGTTTTGGGGCTGAAGGGCAGTGGGGCTTGTAATTTTTTCCTGTTTCCAAATGCTTCACTTTTTTACCTTAAGAGCAAGAACAACTCATGTAATTCTTACTTTCTGTTCTGTGTTTATTGTACAGACTATGTCAGATATAAGTCTTTGTTGTTGTTGTTATAATACAGAAAAAATGAGATAACGAAGTTGGATTTTAGATTTGGGATTTCCAGGCAATTTATAAATGTGTAATACACACATTGTATAGCTGTATAGAAGAGAATAGAAATTATAAAACCTCACAGGGTAGATAATTCTAATATTCAATAAGAATTTTTTTTTTTAGATTTTCTGCATTCATACACATACTTACACACATATGCCCACATATTATATGTGTTTTCTGATCTGTAATTTAAGCCACAATACTGACGGAGAAGAAAAATATACTATATTAATAACATAGTCAATAATTTTGTACCCAAGTTCAGCTGCTTTATTCCTATATTAAGAGCACTGATTTCAGAATACATATTGAGAAGATTAACTCTGGTCACAGATTTTTTTGTTGTTCAAGAGAGGAAAACTTAGAATGCTGAAGAATTTCCAAGCCCTTCTTTCACACTGTAGTCTTAGGTTTCTTAGTCTTTTATTTGTATTGCACTCCCTATGAAGCAAGGTTTGAAGTTATTTAAATCACCTTCTAAGCACTAGATTTTAAAGGTTCAATACAGTGCAAGCTTCTCTATATATTTATTAAGAAGCATGACATATTAAATTAGAACTTTTATCTTCCTATCATCAGCAACTAATTTGGAAAAAAAATTACTGTATTGAATCAAGTGTTCTTTAGCATCCTCTTGCATATAAATTGATGAAGAGTGGAATAACTGTCATTACAACACCCAGGGTTGGTGTTTTCCAAGCACAAAACTTGAGTTCACCCTGAATGCAGACACTGTGTAACCATCCTCCTTCCTTTTGTATGCTGGCTTGTTAGCAACACTTGTCCGAGCACTGGGGAACAAGGGTTTTAAGTACTCCTTATCAAGATAAGATTTGAATCTCCGCCTTCCACATGCCAAGCTATTCCCTTGGTTGTGGTTCAGTCCTCTTTTAACAGTGACAGCTACAGCTGAGGGTACAAGATCCGTATGTCTTGAAGGAAAGAAATAAAACTGGCTCCATGTATAATAGGACACTTCACCTGAAGTAGTTCGTAGATTCTTTGTCCTTCTCCTTTAGCTCACTAAACAGATTACCCAGAGATGGCCTAATTTAAAGTAAATAATCACATCCATTTTTTAAGCTGAACACGAGTCATACTGTCTCAGAGCACACTCAGCAAACAGATTTGGCTGGTGAAGGATGACATTTTTCTGGATACCAAAATTCAAGTTCTTACAGGTTTGCATGTGGATTTGGTGATCCAGAAAAGAATTTGTTACTTTCCTCTAATTCGCAGTTCCAAAGAAGATATTTCAGATGCTAGGGCTTTTCTAAGTTTAGGTGCTCAAATTTTGTAGAAAATTGCCAGTAGGTGGCCCTGACTGCTACATTGTATCTGGCTTAAGTGCACAGTATCTGTGTGGATTATTTGGCAACACCTAAAAATCATTACTGTATTAATGCCAAGTGTAAGACAATTCCAATCTTAAATTATTAACATGTGTGTCATGTAGAAAAGAAAAAGGTCAAAAAGATTGAAGTCTCAGAACGATAATCTAATGAGGGTATGATACTTTAAATACCTCTGAAATTAATTTGGGTTTTGATGCCTTCTTTGATGTATTTCTATTTTCTTTGATAGTCTTAGACTTGTCCACATTTAGCAATTAAAGATTATGGGTCTGATCCATTTCAAAGATGGAAAAAGCTTACAGCTCCTTGGAACTTCTATGAGTGTTAATACTTCTACAAAATCAGGTCCAGGTTTTTAAAAAACACAGGGCCCTTATTTAAGAAAGCTACCAGCAAATGCATGTTAATTATACTGGTACACCAGTATAATTAAATGCATGATGTTCATATGTGGAACAGAAAAGTGATAATGCAGTGTCTTTATTAATAACATAGATTTTTTGGTAAGAATTAAAAAGCTAGATATTACTTTTTAAAAGCAAGGATATCAGTATGCTTCAAATAGGAGAATAGAATAGTTTTTTGCAACATTATAAACAAATTATTGAAGATCATCTCCCCATTTGAGAAAAAAAACCCCTATTAACACTAATATGAACAAGAATATTATGTGTAAAGCATATATAATTTTAAGGAAGAAAATCCTATTGTTTGCACTTTTATCTTGATGGAATTTTTGTTTCAGTCATGTTTCAATAATCAGCATGAAAATAAGAATAAATTAAAATAAAAGTTTATTAAATTAAACCAGTAGTGCTTCAAACATAAATAAAAAATTGAAACTGAAACTAAGGAAAATTATTAAAAAGAATTTTGTAAAATTAATTACCAAGTTAAAAGAATTAATATTTTTTGTAAGCTTTATTATAGCTTATTATATGTTCATCTTCTTTCAGCCATCACTGACATACAGACTGAGGCATGAACTTCTAATACTGGTCTATCCCCTATATTGATTTCCCTTTTAATAGAGAAAAAGATAAAAATACTTTAGTGAATTCATAAATATAAATCATTTTAATTGCAAGACATATTTGTCATTAGAAAGATGGTAACACTGGGACAACTTTTCTGTAAATACAGATAAGAAAAAAAATGAAATATGTTTTCTTGAGAGATTATTTGACATCGGAGAACATATGTGGAAGGCTTAATCTCCAGATGAAATGCTCTTATGAAGTTGGTCACAATGTGTCTTACTCGTTATAAATCAGCATCTGTCTTCGAATGAAGAGCTGTAAGGATACCAGTGTAGTTATGGACTTGGAACCTAAGAATTTTCGAAATATAGAGCTTAGATACTTGTACTCCTGAACCAGGAAGGCAATATCATAAATTTAGAAAAAAATAAATAGTTCCTGCTTTAATTAAAGAAGCTGATGAACAGTGTAATTATCAATCTTTTAATATTTGGCACTGGTTGGGTAATTCACTGCTTGACTTTTTTAGTCAGCCCTTACACCCTTATTTGCATAGATACAGTGGCTGTCCATCCAAAATTTTCATTTTCTGTCTTCCTAAGGAGCTAAATGAGAGTTCTTTACATCAACTAAGGATAAATTCTTCTACCTAATTTCTAGTCTGTTTGTGAATAGCAAGGCATATATGACTTTACACTCTGGACCAGGACCTTGCCTTGAACACATTCAGCCTAAGGAATGCATTTGGCTTGAATAGACGTTCCCTATACTAAGACAAATAAACAAAGAGCATTTGCATTTCAGACTATGAAATAAGCAGCTTTGATACTTTATCTTAGAGCTAAAATTTGAAAGCAATGCTCTCACTCCAAAGCTAGGTAAAATGGCAGTGATTGCAGTTTATGCAAAGTAAATTTTAAGTTTAAAAAATACTACAGGTAATGTGTCAAACCCCTTAAAAGGTGAATTGGTGAATATCCTATAACTTCAGTTTGTAATGTCAAAACATGAATGAGAACTATGGCACTTCTGATATCTCCATCCTCACCCCTTGCCATCCCTTTGAAAGTTAAATCATCTGTAGTAAGCAAATGGATTTGAATGTTAAGTGATCTTTGCTGGTTCAAGTGTTCCTGCAGTTTACTTAAAACCTTCTTTCTACTAGCTGCCATATTCATCTATCAGTGAGGAAAAGAGAATCTTTGAAAGCAAAATGAAGGAATCATTAGCATCAGGATGATAACTCAGTGTTATCTGAAATTATATCAAAAGCAAAAAAAATTTGTACCAAAAAAAAAAAGGAAAAAAGTTCTCAAATGTCTGATAAAAACCCTGAGTTGAGGGTGCTAAAAAGATATAACCTATGAAGTTTATGTATGAGGGTAGAAAATAAAAAATTTTTCTAATCCATGAATGTAGTCATGCAATAATGGTGGCTCTTCTGCAAACTCTTCCAATTCTGGTATCCTTTTCTAGATGCTTCTAACTGTGTCTGTTATTCAGCAAAATGATCCAAAAACTGAAGGATCTCCAGAACTGTACTTTTTTTCCCCCCATAATGTCACTGTTTTATTCTTTAGATGTATTTTATAATCCAAAAGTAGGTAGCCATTTCTGAAAAATAATATCATAGATGCAATTGCTTTGGAATCCAGATCAGAAATTGCCATTAAAATGTCTTAAATGTCTTGAGAGATCATATCAGTAAAAGTCAGATAAGATTAATAAAATTGCCATGTGTCGACTCTTGCATGTAACGGTGATTTGGTTTGTTAAGGTTATAGTTTGCTAAGTAGAATTGTAAGTATAAATGATTGTATATTTTTAATTATGGAGATAGCACAGTAAGAAACATTCATGGCAGCTGTGACAAGCAATTTATGCATAATATATACTTCTATATGAATTTCATAACAAAGGATAGATTTATTTTCAAATAAAATAAATTTTTTCAGAAGTCTGGTATTGCATCCCAAAAGAGAAAACAAACCGTAATATTAAAACTAATATAAAAGTGTTTCTTAAATATATCTGAAGAAATTATAAATAGTTGGACTCTGCATGAAAATGAAGTAATTGTCTTTTTTTTCTTTTCCAAGAAGCCATGGGTTCCAAGTTTATCTAGGAAATCTTAAAGCAAATGGATTTTAAAATAATTATGAAAGACAGGGGTATCTCTCTTCCTCCCCAGGTAAAAAAATTTCTCTGCTGGATACTACTTTAGATGAGAAATTACAGAGGAAAGACTTCACATACCAATGGCTTCATGCACAGCTTTTGGATTATGAAGCAGCCAGTTCCAGAAATACAAAGTGGTGAGGTCATCGCCTTTAAATTAGATTTTTTTTTATTTTAAATTTGTCTTGTAAAGTGAAACCTAAGTTAATGGTTCTAAAACAAACATGACTTTGCAGCTAGCAGACAGTACACCATATTTCCAGGTCCCAAATATGGCACCCTTTAGAACTGGCTTGGTAGTCATTGTATAGATATTTCTGCCACATTAAAATTGAAATTGTAAAATGTTCAGAATCTTATCATAAATAACTACTCAGTTTTACTTTAGCAATGCAGTGGGTTTTAGACTGTAAGGAGTGTAGAAAAAGGTGCTTATTCATAATATATTTTATAATGCTATTGATTTATATTATGGTTTAATGTAATTAAATGAACTGTAACGTTAGCTATATTGTTAGATTTAATTAAGGAAGTGAAAAATACTTTTTTAACTAAATAGTGTGTATTTATATTTTGTCTTCAAAACATAAACCCATAGTTTACATCTTTATACCACACTGAACTAAAATGTTATAAACATGTTCCTTCTATATTCAGTTTTGGTTATTAAACAGGTAAAACTTCAATACAATTAAGGGAAAGTTTCATATTACCTAAACTAACATGAAGACGCAGTAAGTGTATTTTGGTCATAAAGGCAATATAAGGCTTTAGTATCTTAATGAACTCATTAGTAGACACAATGCCAAGCATCTCTAAGAAAACCAAACAAAGAGTCAGCAGGCAAGCAATGGGTTTAGTATATTAATTTTATCATTATTTTCATTTAAAATGTATTTATAATTAAATGGGCTGCAAATTGTTCTGTCTTGTGCAGAAAAACATGCCACATATCCTGCTTGTATCAATGACTGTAGAAACTATATGAAAAACGTGTTCCTTAGGAAATATTTATCTGGCTTTGCAGTAATATTTACCTTTCAGTCATGATCCATAATAGATAAATACTCAAAGTGTTTGTTTAAGATAACTTCCATGACTTTTAATTTGAATGAAAACACTGGAATACAACATTTAATGATGCTTGAAAGTAAGAAGACACAAAAATTTATAAAAGAATTTTCTTAAATTCTCTTGTGCTTCCTCTGCAGGTGTATGCTATGCCCTAGAATTTGTACTGACTTTTTAAAGGATCATGATATCATTTTTTAATGTGCCAAAAGTCCAACTGATCTCCATTCAAACTTCTTTGATAGACAATTTGGAACAGCTGATATATTTATTCAACTGAAAGCAATTTTATTCCTATAAAAAGTAATATGAAAACTGGCTTTCCTACAATTTATGTCAACACATAAAAAAAGTCATGCTGGTTAGAATAGTTTAACTTAATATTCTATCATGTGGATAAACAATTGTTAATTATTTTTTTAATCAACTACAAAAAAATTAATAGTAATTCCTCTGATATTTTGTCAGTTAATATTAATTTCTATGATGCATCTTAATCATGGAATTATTTTAAATAATTAAGCAGGATTTTTTCCTGAAAAGATTATGTTCAGGTATATTAGTGAGCCCAGTACAGTGGGAGTTACTGAGATTTCTATTCTACATTTTTTCCCAGCTGTCGTTTTTTGCCTGAGCTAGATCCTGCGATATGTGACAATAGACAAGTACAACTTGTGGTAAGAACCTGTTTCTTCGTGGGATTTTGCAGAATTCAGATCTTTCCAATCCATACCTGGTGTAAAAACATGAGGTTTCTTTATTAATTTAATTCTGTAACGTTATCTCCGTTTGGCAATCAAGTCATCCCATGATGGAGATCAGAAGAAAATATTTTAGCACAAAACCCCATGTAGGTGCATTGGGTTCTAGCTGCATGATCTGACACTCAGTTTGTTTGTGACATCAAATGCTACTGTGCACTTTTTAAAGCTTCTAATCCTTCATTTTCAAAAAAAATTGAAAATAATTAAGTATGGTTCAGTGCCAACTACATTATTTACTGAAAATGTGTATTCTTGTCAATTGAACAACTTTAAATATTCTAAAATCCTGTATATAACATACCTAAATCATTCTAATATGCCTTCGATGTCATTTGTTGAAATATAGTAAATTGGAATTGCATATTAATATGGTGACATTATTGAAAACATTGCATGAAGTCAGACTTATTCCTGCAATTTCTTTTTCATATTTTTTAGATCTTAAATAGCCCTCTCCTCTTTTCATGGCTGACTTCTTTTGCAGCATTTTAAAAAATTGGATTTATTGAAACAGGTAGTCATGTAAGTTGGCAGGAGGGGAGATATGAGCAATTTAACAATTTGAAGATTTACAAAATAGAAAGGCTGTGTCAGAGATACCCAAAAGTTCCTTTAATAGCAAGCAGTTATGTTGCCTACAGGCCAATATATATTCACTCCATTTCTATATATATATATAGTCTTTATATTTTAATGCCAAATTAGCAATGTTCTTATTGATAAAATTTTGTACAATTTAAAAAACACAGCAAATATTTAGTATTTAGGCAGAATTAGTGTTTTGTACTCATATACATGATGTAAAATATTGCATAAAAAGTATTTCCCAGTTAGATGATGTGTCTCATGCCTCATTTTGTTCTCTGAGCAATCTTGCCCCTTTCTAGCTTCTTCCTTTTTCAGCTTCACAGCCTATGCAATTTGCGTGTTTGAGAAATTATTCCATGAACTATCATAAAATTCAGCTTTGAAAAAAATGCTTTTAAGACTTATATGTTGCATTAATGTTTTCTTTAAGACAGATTTTGTCAAATATTTTTTCTCTGGCAAGTGTGTCCAATTCTTACGTTCTTCTAAAATTTAAAAGGCTGAAATCATGAACTGACTGACTGTCATAGGGTTTGATTGTGGCAACACCAATAGTTATTTGTTAGGTGGAGTCTAAAACAGTAATTTGAGCAAATCGTAATTTAATAATGTTATCTAAATTGCATGTTATGTAATTACTGGTAAGCATATGTGCACATAGGTAGATTGTATGTTATTTACACTAAGCAGTTCTGTCCACAAAATACTGCTGCAATCCCACAATAGTATTATGTGGTATGCCCACATAACTGGCAAAGTTATGGAATTGTCACAGCTTGTGCCACATAATAACATAGCTGTTCCACATGAATGAAATACAGAGAAAAATGCAATAGAGGGCTCAAAAATAAGAAAATGGAATAAAATGTATCTCTAATGCATAGAGCAGTACTATACAGGCAGTGAAATAATGATGTGGTTTGTACAAACAGATGGCTGGAGAATTTTGGTTTTAAAATTTATATGAGTTCTCTCTTAAAGGTTGAAATGTGAACATACTCCTACTGCTTTGGCACAGTAGCTTATTTAAAAACTATGAAATCATGATAAAAATCAAGTTAACAACTGCAATCATTATAAAAAAAAATTCTTGTAAACTGAAAGAAAGTGGAAAATATATATTAAAAGCAAAGAGCGACAGAAAGAGCAAGTATTAGAAGAGGAAAGCATTCCTGGGCATTTCCAGTAGTTTATTCCTATGCCATATGCTTGAACATGAAGTTTTCTGATGTGCTAGACAATCCCTGCTTTTTATGTGTTACAAAGCCTGTATTCTGCAAGTTTCATATAGTTTTCTAAATTATGTTTGTGCACATTCCAGTAATTTAAGACTTTCTTTTTCATGGAAACAAAATTGCATTTCAATGGCTGCATAATAAAGCCTTCTCACTGGGGGTTATTGCTTTGTAGCAACCTGCAGTAAATCAAAGACCTTATTATGTCAATCTTGGTCATTTTGATGATTTTTCTCACTAGTAATATCATAGAAGTGCTTAGGAAGGCATGATGACTTACAGTTTAAACTATTTTAAATTAATATGATTTTGTAGAATAGCAGGTAGGATAGACTTCCTGATTCTTTTTGTATTAAGTAATTTACAGGGTTAAACCCTTCACTATTAATCACTATCTCCAATCATTTAAATGTAACTTGAATTCAAAGGAACCTTTTATCTCTGAAGGTTACAGAACATCTTGATAATTCTACCTAGAAATATACAAATATACAGATTCAAAGCTGTGTTCAAGGAAAAGGTTCCTCCTGATTGATACTAATTTTCAATTAATTAGTAAGAAAGATGTGTGGTAATAAAAAAAATGGCCAAAATTCTGAAGAGTTAGCTATGGTGATCATTACAGATGGAAGTCCAATACTACAGTCTGTGAAAAACTGTGCCAGTATCTTAAATTACTCCCAAATTTTGATTCTAAGTCATAAACCAAAAAGGGAAGGTTTTAATTAGCTTCAGAGGACTTTCAGTCAGCTTCTTTAAAAAGCCAAAATTAAGTTTGCTCCAGTGAGTAACACAACCTTAAATATTACTCTGACTGTAATTGGGTGAAAACATTTATCTTTATTTGAAATAAAATAACAAATATTTTACATCAGAGATCATGACAGCCCAATTAAAATCTAGA
The DNA here is from genome assembly GCA_013398595.1 of Tychaedon coryphoeus. Classification (NCBI taxonomy): domain Eukaryota; kingdom Metazoa; phylum Chordata; class Aves; order Passeriformes; family Muscicapidae; genus Tychaedon; species Tychaedon coryphoeus. The sequence continues at coordinate 202,022 of WBND01000585.1, read as the reverse complement.
ATATAACCCTAAATACCGTTTTCTGTGAAATGATGAATCCTTATTTCTGTGATGGTAGGGATTGGATAATAATACCATGGAAAGGCTATCTGTATAAAATTCTCTGGCCTCCTGGGTCTTTGGGAATTCAGAAAAACATTTTAAAAAACTTTTGTTGTGTGTTGAAACAGGTTAGATAGAAATAAGAATGATCACTTCCACTGGTTTGAATCTCTTTGAGCATCACAATCATTGCATTATTTCTACTTATGAAAGACTAAAAGCTTTCAGATTAAAAATTTTGAACATAGGAAGCTCTCACAAGCTTAAAGCAACTGTAAATATTAAGGCCAGAAAAATAGAAATAATTGGCAGGGTAAAACAAGTTTTTTCCAAGTTTCTTGGCACTGCTATGGAAGAGAAAATAAAATATTGATGTTAACAGCAATAATAAAGACTAGCTGTGCAAAGCAAATATTTAAATTCCTCATCATTAAACATATGAAAGGTAAGCATCAGAGACCAAGGAATAAAGTTTCTGTGTGGAAACAAAGGGTTTGCAATCACTAAGGAAGAGTGTAAAATCTCTGTATCTTTGGAGCTTTTGATTTGAAAATGCATGGACTTTTAAATGAATTTTACATTAAACAGTGACTGAGTAAAGACAAGGAAATGAAACAGGTCTCCATTTCATCTGAGTTCTCTAAGTTAGACTGGACTACAAAGCCTGTCTGCATTGGTGCAGTGCTGCTTTTGGTACAGTGAGGTAGTTTGAACAGGAAGTCTGGAAATCGTCTCCTCCAGAATGGCCTACAATTTCACAGTAACAGCACTTTCCTGAGAAGAAGGGAGCTGTGGGCTTTAGCCCCCAGAGGAAGGAGTTGAGACCCAATCTCTCCATACCTGATTGAGCAGTCTTACTACTACAGTGTTAGGCAAAATTTAGTGACATTATCACTAGCAGAGTCTTTCCTTTTCCGTAGTTTTTATGTAGTAGTTTTTTATGTTTAAAAAGAAATACCCGGTTAGACACCTAGCTTCTGAAAGACATCTAGCTCTTCAGCCCAGAGAGAGGAAATACTTTATCTGCTTTTCTGGACTTCACTTCTGAAGGTCCAAAGACTAGAAAAGTATATCCTTATGTTCAGAACTTCCAGCCGACTGAATCTATGCTGGGGATTTTGTAGACTGTTCATCATCAGTGTCTGATTTTCCCCCATCATTTTTACTGGTCCTTAGTATCTAGCTATTGTTAGAGGCTGCTTTGGGTGCTGAATAGCTTTTCATTACATTCTTCAGTAAATGTGAAGTTGTTTCTGCAAAAATGACAATCTGCAATTTGCAGTGGGTGGTATCTTCCAGGCTGGTTTTTAAACTTTGCCCTACATGTTCCCAAAACAGGATTGCTAAAGTGAAATATGATTTTCAGGTAACATGCCTCATGCCAAAACATACCACCACTGGATGTTAGAAGTTTATAATTAATGTAATACTCTTGCCTAAAGTATAATTAAAATGCTGTCTGATGGTTATGGTTAATTAGCAAAAACCTAAAAGATTAAATTACTCACTGGGCCCATGACTGATTGAAGTGATACGTGTCCTGGATAAAGCATAAATATTGCAGGAAATAATCTAATATGACATCTCTGACATTCAACTATAACTTAAATTAGAGACTGGTCAGTAAATGATCTTAAGCTGTTTAAGGTTTCATCAGCCCTCTGCAAGATTGATTTTCTTCAAAATTACTGTACTAAAATGTTTTCTTTTGTTGTTGCATTGACTCAGATCACAAACCACAATTTTAAGATCGGCTCTTATTTACAAAAATGCTTTGACATAGTGCATTTGTTCAGCCTAGGCAACAAAAAAGGATTGTGGTATCATTTTGAAGAAGGTTGTTTGACAGACCCTGTTTGTTTATTTGGAGTAATGTGAGCTACATTCAGAAAATGTTATATTTTGTTTCATGATTGTGTACATTCTCTCCCACTGCTTCCAGGCAAGCCCTGTAAGCAGAGAAGACATGGATTTAGACCTTGTTTCCATGACCAGTGGAAGTGCTTTGGCTGAGAACAGAGAAAAAAATAAGCCACCACACAGACACTCAGCAAGATCCTCAAGTAAGTTATGGTACTTTTCAATATCAGTATTAAAGATCACTAAAATGCTAGGTAGAACTGCGCATGCTTGGAATCCTTAATAACACATACTGCTTATCCTTCTGTTTCTTTTTTATCTAAACCCTTTTCACACATTTACTGCAGTTCTGTTTAAAAACTTTAATATCAATAGACTTTTCTCTTGTGATTTTAATGAGAAGTTCTCTGTGATGTATAGTAGGCCTTCTCATGTCTGAGTCCTGAGAAGATTTTCTTTTCCCTAAAGTATGAAAAAGATTTTATTTTTAATCTTCCTTTTATTTTTCTTCCAAAAAGAGCTTTGAAAAATGCATGTTTTTTTACCTGAACACCAGAATACATATCACAAATCAGGGCACAGATTTCTGTCATGTTGATTACCAGTTATGCTGTAGAATATGATCCTACTGAACTTATTATAGCTCAGTAGTAGAGGATCCTTTAAAAGCCTTATATTTTTACAACTCTGGTACCATAGAAGGTAACAAAAGAGTCTATATCTAGAAAAAAAATTCTTGAATGTCATAAAATTATAGAATTTTAAGTTTCATGTCTTATTTTGTGTAATATTACTGAAGAAATGGTAGTAGATTTCTGATAATATGACATAGTATATTTTTCTATTTGTGTACAACGCTTTTTCAAATAAGTAAAAACATAAACCCCCAAAAGCATGTTAGAGAACACATAAGCTGTATTAAATGACTTTGGCAAAATTATCAAAATTCCTAGAACTTTTCAAGTAGTGAAGTTTCTTGAAATGTTGTCAAAATAGGAATCAGGTATTTAATATGATTTTTATATATAAATTGCTGGATTTACTTTTTGATTATATTTTCATATATGCTGAATTTCCACTTTCAATTTAAAAAATTAAAATTCAAGAACGACATGTAAAAATACTTGAAATCTCTATTTTTCTGACATACTTTGTAAAGGCTTTAGAATAAAGATTTATTTACATTACTACCCACAAGTAAAAAATAATAATTACCCAATATATTCGTGTTTATCAATTTGATTTACATTCCTAAAATTAGAGTACTGGAAATTTATCATCGCAGTCTAAGTTAATTGTACCAATGGAGCAAGAACATAATTCTGTCTTTGTGCCTGACATCTTACAAAAAAAAAGGGGCAGGGGTAGAGAGAGAAAGAGAGTTTTCAATGTTTGCTAATATAGGTATACTTTCAAAAAATACATGTCTACTACACCATACCTATGTATTCCTTCTTATTTCAGTTGTCCAGGAACTAAGGGAAAAAAAGCCCAGGTCTTGTGTCTTTTAAAATTTATTTCTGCATATGTGTCTATATAAATTTTATCATCATGGATTTAAGAAATTAAACAGCAATGATAAATTCAATTGTATCGCTTATGATATATAAAACCAAACATTACTGTCACCTTTGTACAGCTCACATGAGTATAAAAACATGCTTATTGTAGTATTTCTGTTTGCCAAAGACTGTTGCATTTCAATTATCAGAATAAATCATTAGCCCCATGATATCTTTAATCTGAAAACATTATAAATTTGCCTTTACTGAGAATGTATTTGTTATAAAATGCTTTCTTGTTCTATAATCTGTCTTGGGTTTGCCTTCTGAAATATTAAATTAGGATGCCTAGGAAATGTTTCAGTGATTTAGTAGGTGTATTCCCTTTGAGTTAACCTGCAGTTTTATTGCAGGTTATTATAGAGATGCTGTGACCTTAGAGGTGCTGTCATTTCAATAAGTTCTTATATCAAGTTCTTGTACCATTTTTTTCATGAGATCTCAACCTCAATGATTTGACAAGCTGTGATTAATAAATGTTACTGAGTTCTCTTTCCAGCATTCATAGTTGTGGTTATTCCTTAGAATTCAATTATTGTTAGGAATCAAGAGCTGTTATTTGGGAATATCATACATGTTCCTTATATATAACTTGTAATTTAGAAATTGTATCAATAAATTGTTGAGATATTACAGGCTGAAAATTGAAGTCTAGAAATACAAAATGATAGATTCTTAAATATATATATTTATTAAAAAACCCTCTTAAATTCATGTGAAACTGAAATAAAATACCTTTTATATCTATAGGGAAATGTATGAATTATCATGTCTTTGTTAAGACAAGACATATAATACTTCAAAGTTATTATCTCTTAATTTACAGGGGATTCTAGAAAGGCTAAGTCAAGATTTTAAGAAGTATTTTTGTGACATTCCCAACTTTTATAGACCTTTTCTATAGACCTTTTTTCCCAAAGGCAGGTTCTTTTAATTCTGGATTAAACAATTTTAAGTTTTCTTAAAAGGCAAATTTCCTATTTTTTTCTGAAAAATTTGGATGGGATACATTAATCCTAAACTAATTTAATTCTGTTCTTTGACAAAGCTAAATTAATTAAGTAATAAAAGGAATGCTTTTAACATAGTATATCTCAGTTTAAGGAAAGCATTTGTTTACTTAAAAGTATTTGATTTGCTTCCCTGTTACATGTTCAAAGGGAAAACTAACTGTTCATTAAATTGGCCAAATGTTTTAAAAAAATGTATAACCTAAAGAAAGAGTAGCCATTGTTCAGCTGGAGTAAATAGTTATCTGTCGAATTCAGGACTTTACTTCTGTTAATGGCCAGTACATTATGATCTAAGAACATACTTATACTATGTTCTAGAAGGAATATAATATTCCTTCGTAGTTATTGCTTTATGTTCACTAGTAACTATTTTTTCTTTTCTGTTTCTCGAGGTTAGTTTTTTTGGATGGGACTGGTTTGGGGCAGGGGGATCTAGCCATTCTCTATAATTTTTATTAACTCCATAAAACATTGGTGTGAATTTCTGATTATATTTTTTGTTTTAATGCTTTCCTGAACACTAGTACTGTAGTCAGCATTAAGTTGCAAGATGGGCATAGAAATATTTTGCATGAATTGGAAGTTAAGCATTTTTTAAACCTACATAGAAAGTAAGGTTTTTTGTATATCCTAATATCCAGTTTATGAGTAGGCTATTACAATCAACTACCTTCTATCATCCTAATCTATTTCTGGCCAACAAATGTTGGGCATATAGATAAGTCTCCTATGCATTTACATTGTCCAACTGTCATCACAATTTTGTGCTTTTCTCTTCTCTGCAAATTTAGACTTTATTTTCATTATATTTGCCTTGGGAATTGCAATCTCCTGACCAAAACTGAAAGTGAAATGCAATGGGAGCTGTGCCTCTAACTCCTATTTAAAATACTGCCCAGAATCCTTAATTCTTCCCTTGCCTGAATTCCATCTTTTCTGAATGCCTTTGATATCAGTAAAACTGCCTTCCAGGAAAAAAAATTAAATAGATTAGAACCTTAGCCTTGTCATTCCTTTATTACCCTTAGTTCAAAAAATGGACCTATTTAGTGTATATCTCCACTAAAAAACTTTTATCAGTTCTAGTTCTCCAGTAAATTCAAACTTTATATTCTGCTAGTCAGTGAAAATAATGAATTTTAATGAAGTTTAATTATGCCTTTCTTACAGTGAAAAGTCTTCCAACTCAGAAAAAAACCACAGTAAATTTTATTTCACCTTCTTTTTAATTCTTACTCAATTCTTTTTGCTCTTGACAGAACCCACACCTTGATTTTTTTTGCCTGCCTTTCTTTCATAGTGAGAAACCCTTCAACTTTGTTATAAGCAGTGTATGGTGCAGCTTCACTTCAAAAAATTCCTGCTTTCCTGTTCCTTTGTTCTTAGCATCACTATTGTCTGCATATTTTAGGTCAAGGACTGCTGTCTTTCATTTAGGATTTGTAAACTCTCTCTGTGTAGTAAGCATCTCATTTTTAAGCTCTCTATGAATTTGCTCATATTTTACCAAGGAGTTTCTTGTGCATATTTTTTCATACATACATATTTTTTCTATGTATTGGTTAACTATCAAATAACATATACCTAATCTTTTTGAACAAACTACACAATGACATCTTACAAGATGCTGCTTAATTCACTTTGAGGTTGTATATTAAAAAACTACCTAAATGTAGATTTTAAAAGGCATGTGGAATTTGCTTTCATTGAATTTAACAGGCTAGGGAGAAAAAAATGATACATGATCTCATGTAATTTCATCATCTGTGTTTCTGATTACAAAAATAATTCAAGAACAGATACACAGAGGCATATTCTAAATTGTAATTGCTTAATTTTACAGCCTCATACTCTTCCACTAGGGTTTGAGAGTTCTTCAGTGTGGGTTTTTTTGAAGAGAAACAAACTTAAAAAAAAACTTCCATTTCAAGACATTGGCTTGTGGTTCATTTTGTATCCACTTAGAACCATGGAACCATTAGACCAACGATAAGGATTTCTGTCATGATTTGAGTAAATAATAAAAATTTTATGTCTCCTTTGCTATGGGATCTTTGTTAAGTAAATTCAAAAATATTTCTCAAGTCAGTGCACTGAAAGGTCCAGAAATTTATGTTGGGCTACTTCAGGTTGTTACACTGGATGGTAAAGATGTGTCTATAATATTTTCTTTCCCAAGGCACTCTCTCTTTCCTTGCTTTTTTCCTTCTAGTTTGTTTCTTTTTCATTGCTGTTTTTTCCACACCTGTGTTCCATAATACTTTCTTTTACTATGAATGGTTCTTGTTTCTGTCCTCCAACTTATTGCAGCATAACCTTCTCCCATCCACTCTTCCTTCCCACATACGCCATCAAGTTCATTTTTATAGATCCTGGTCTGATTACTTTTTTGCTCTTACTCTCTGTTTCTTTTTGAATATAGATTATTCCTGACAGTATTCCTCAGATTTGTTGTCTTCTAGTTTGGACCTCCTTCAAATATGGCTTGGTTTAGTGTTTAGACAGATCTTGAGTCCAGTCTCTTAATGTACTTATTCTTTGTGTTCTTTCTTATTATTACCTGTATTTTCACTTGTTTTACTTATGTTAATTCTGAGAGTTAGGAACCAGCTAGTGCCCTGTAATCCATCTTCTTTATTCTTATACTGTTCCCCTTTGCCAATTTACAGTTTTCTTCTTTCAGGGACTTTGTCAAGTCATTCTAGTCTCTTGTGCCAACTGTGCCAGGGCACTGTTTACCAAGTTAGCTTTAGTTTCTCTCACCTTGATTCTGAGTCATCTCATTTCTCTCCTGGATTTTAGTTGCAGCCCTTTGTCTCTTCTCTCAGCCTTCTTTCTATACGAGTTTTGATTCTTACCCTCTTCAAGGTTCCTGTAGCTATTCTCCATCTGCCACAGACAGCATATAATGAGCAGGCTTTTAAGTTCCCTGACTTAGCATGATCTTCTACATTATCTTTAGGAATAGCCTTGCTTAGCTCCATGTGATATCATGGTAAAGCATGTTTCCATACTGATTGGTATTTTAGTGAATATAGCCCAGAAGATCAAAAATTCCTTCTCTGATCGTGGAAAAACTTCAATCCATATATCCTTGATCCAAATCTGGACATATCCTAAAACGAAGGCTCTGTTATTTAGTAGATTTCAGGTCTCCTCTGCAAAGGGCAACATAAATATTTTACATATTTCCTTAGAAATGACCAACCTTTTGGAAAATTTCCGGCAGACACCCAGTTTCATCCTAAATAGTCAAAATTGGGGAAATCGCTAAGAAGCTGAAACATAAAATAAATGTTGTGCTTTAATAAGCAGTGGTGCTGAAAGTCTCTTCTGTAGTTAGAAAAGAGTTGTATTTTACAAGAATGTATTTGGAGCACTATGTTTATTATGTTTATTTTAACTGTGTGGAATGATAACTAATAAATGTTTATAATATAATCTTGTAAATGGTTATCTATTTCAACTCCATATGACTGAGTCACATTTTAGAGTTCAGATTATGCAAGTATGTAATTATCATCAGGATCCAGTTAGAAGAGCATCAGTGTTTGATGAACAAAGAAATTTAAGTTCATTGTTTCTATAAAATTTTAGAAATAGTGTCTAGACCTACCAACATGAAGTCATGCAGGTTTACAAACAAAATTCACCATTTACTTTAAAAAAATTGATCATGAGTAATTTCTTTCTTCACATTTCAATACAAAAAGAGATACATATGATGTGGTATTTCACATACATTGATCCCCAGACTTTTCAATGCTATTTAAATATAATTTTGAAATTTAAAAATATAAGGTAAAATTGCAGCACAATAAATATTGTTATGCAAACAATGCAACTACAAAAAAATAATCCAAATTCAAGATAGCCGTAAGTAACATTATTAAAAAGTTAACTTTTCTGATATTGTACCATTTACCTTTTTCACAGACCTGCTGGACGTACCTTCTTTCCAGAGCTTAAATTGATGTAAATGCTTTGCTGCTAAGGATTCGTTCTGGTCACTTTCATTAAAATGTTGAGGTTTTTTTCTCCATGCCTTCTTATGCTGTATTTGCTTTTAAGTAATACAATATGGCAAGGACTTTGGAAGAAATTATATCTCCAGACACACAATGTTAGGTGGATCGATAAATGTCCTATGACGTCTACTATGCATCATAAAATTTCTATCATAACCTTTTTAACAAAGCTTTTCTTCTTGGACACCAAGAATTTCATTCAAAGCATTTTACATATTGCATTACTTATCAAAACAGTGGATATGTAAACCTTGACATTTGTTAAAAGACCCAGGCTTTAACAAAAAAAAGACCAGAACAAATGGATAGCAGAAAACAGATTAAACAACCAAAAAGTGACTGCTTAGAAATAGGAGCATGTGACATTACCCCAAGACAAGCTTTCAGCACATACTCAAAATATTTTTTGATATATACCGGCATCTGAAAGTCTCTCAGACCGTACTGAAGCTTCATATATTAAATTGCTACAAGTAAATGAATGTACAGTAAATAAGTGTTAGAGCCTGCTTTAGTATAGGAGAAATTAAATTGCTTTTCTTGGCTAAGATTTGTTCCCACATCCGTGGCTATTAAAATAACCATGTACCATGTTAAATTATACTTAATAGACTTGCCAGATTCTATTTAATTCTAGTACAAGTAATGGTAATAATAATAATTGTTGTCAAAAATATCAGTACTGTAAACCCAATGTAATTGTTCTAATTTACATTTAGTAAACATGTTAGTTTACACTTAATATATACCTATAAAAAGATACTAAAGATAGTTTCTTGAAATGGTATGAATCTTTCTGATGTTGCCTTTCAACAAGGCCCGCTACAAATACATTTAAGGAACATAACATGAAATAAAAGTATTATGGTTATGCTTACAATTATTCATAAATCACAAATGCACATGTGCATACCTAAGTGTGTATGTATGCATATTAATGAAATATATGCCTCTTTATAGCAAAATATGACTGTAAATGTCGCCTTTATTTTACTATTAAAAAAATTATTATAGTGGTAATTTGATTAACTCATATGCTAGTATGTGAACCATTCATTTGCAGGACACATTGCAGTTTAGGGGAAAATGGAGATACTGGAAATCCAAGCATGCCATAAAAACTCATCACATCATTAGTAATGCTGAAAGAGAAATATGTAAGATCCCTCGAAAGAAACTCCAAATGAATAAATATGAGGAAAAAATATAATAAGGATTCATTTTTATATATTTTGCAGGTTTTTGCAAACTTGGGTTTGTTTTCTGGTTTGCGTTTTTTTGGGTGTTTTTGGTTTTTTTTAACAAGACTGTGTTTTTAAGGAACATTTCTAGGTTCCGTTTATTAATTTAAAGTGCCATTGTCATCCCTTACCAGACTCTCTTGTCTTCTTTCATTCCTTTGATTTTGACAAAATTCTAACCATTTCCTAATGGAGATGTCCTTATTGAATATTTCTGAAGAAAGAAAATTGCCTGTGTGAAAATCAGAATCAGAAAATCTGTTGTAAACACAAGTATTGACAACAAAGTCATTGAGGATTTTTTTTTATTTATATGCTTTTTTAAAAATTGTTAATTTCTTGCGAGATTTTACCTAGATACTTATTTTACACTTAAGTGCAAAGCTGCTCTTACTTGAGCACATGGGAAATACTCATACCTAGATTTTCACTGGAATAGCAAAAAATAAGTAAATGAAGTAAAAGTAAGCATAGTAATATGTGGGCATATGTATGATCAATCAGGTAAGTCCTATATTTGCAATGCATTCCATTCATTATTGGATTATCATTATTGGATTAGATATTAGGAAAAATTTTTCCACAAAAGAAGTGGTCAAGCTTTAGAAAGGCTGACCAGAGAAGTGGTGGAATCACCATCCGTGAAAATGTTCAAAAAACAAGTGGATGTGATGCTTAGAGACATGGTTTAGTGGTGGACTTGGTAGTGCTGAGTTAGTGGTTGGACTCTATTATCTTAGAGGTCCTTTCCAACCTTCATGAATCTGTGATTCTGTTCTTTTGTTTTCATTAATCTTTCTGTTGGGTCTTGCATTCAACTATGAGAAAGAACTGCAGCAAAACCATTTCTCATATTTGACTAATATCTTCATTATAAATGAGATTTCTTTGCTTTAGGACATAATTGTTTAATAATTAATAATATTTAAGCCACTAGCAGTTGCAATAGCCACTGGTGTAACATCTGAGAAATAGCTCTGATCTGAATAGGAGTAAGCAAACTGTACTATGCTGTGTTTATCTGTCCTTGAGAATTCTTCTTCAGGGAATAGGCTGTTGGTTCTCCATGCCAGCTCTGTCTTTCATCACTCCAGTTAGACCAATAACTGGAACAGCAGCATTGATAATAATACCCATCTCTTAGTATCAGAAGTGCTTTATCAGAAGTGCAAACATAATTATACTCTTTTTAAAGATGAAAAGATGGGACATACAAAGGGAATGATTTGCAGTGAATTCCAACAAATCCCTCTGTAGATATTTCATTCCAAATTAGTTGATCATTCTCTACAATGGCTTTATTTTCTTCAGCTGAGTAGTGCTGAGAACTGTGTAAAGGGTGGAAAGAAAGAATGCAGAGTTAGTCTGTGCTTCAATTCAGTTTGTCTAGGTCACAGTTGTATAATAAAGTTTAAAGCAGATGCTATGAAGTCTGATGAAACTAGATTAAAAAAAAGAGGCCCATAACTGTTAGACTTTTGGAGAACTTCTGATTTGTTAAATGTGCATACAGCAGGTCTTTGGGATTTTTTTAATGGAATAATAACACATATTTCATACTCATTTAAGGGCAGTGTATTCCTTCCATTACATTGTATATAATCACATGTGGAGAGGCAAAAACCCTACATGTACAGATAACAGAAATCCGTCATGAAAATATTATTTAGCAGTGAGCATAGGTTCATAAACAAGTGAGGTTAGTCCAGAAATAATTCAGGTCAGGCAGTCAGGATTAGGTTGGCTGACTGTCTTCCTATATTGACTCTATCACTACTAGACTAGTTTTCAAACTCATTATTGATAGGCTCTTTCTAGTATCTGTTTTTATTCTGTTTTAAAAATAATGGAATAAAATGTATTTTTTGTCATAATATAGAAAAAATTGGTATGTCTTGTTTACCTATATTGTGGATACCATGTTGAAGATGAGTGCACAGAAAAAGCATAAATTAGCTCCAGTTTGTTTTCCACTTTAAATGTGCAGTAGCTATTTCCTTTTTGTTTTTGTTTTAACAAAAAAAAAAAATCCAGTCTTAATTATTTTTGTTGTTTAATGTTTTCAATTTCATAAAATATTTCTTTAAATTAAAGGCATGCAATTTAAAAAATATAATTACCATGTTAGATTTATTTTGAAGTTTCACTAATTAACCACTTAATTTACTAATTTGAGGGTTTCAGTCTTCAGTGAATATGTTATGGTTCCCAGGCAAAATAATTAATGGAAAGTTTACAGCTTGATTAAATATTTTCTTTGCTCTTTAACAAAAGCCTTTCTGTACCAGAGAGATCTGCTGCCATTTGAGGTGTTAAATAAAATAATCCAAAGGGAAGGAAACTGGGAATGCTGTAAAGGCAAAATATCAGAATTTTAAATCTTTAGGAGATACATCTAGAGTAAATTATATATTTTAAGAAAAAAAAACCCAATTGACTACATCTGTAGAGCCATGAGAATATGAATGGACATAATATTAAAAATACTTGAAACCTCTTGGTTTACAAAAGAGACAACTGTTTAGTAAGATACATTCGCAATAATTTAAGAATTCATAAGAAAGGGAACTGTAGGCTGGGAAAACCTCCTGACATTTAGATCTAGGAGGCTACAGGAAAGCATCATTAAGAAAACAAAGAAACTCTTAGTCTTTGAAATTTATAGCTATGTTTTATATATTGGTACATAGAATGATGTTCTACTTTTTTGTCACTATGTATTGTAAGAAATTTAATATTTCTATTGAGAAGTAATAAAAAATTAAAATATTGAAAATACTGAAACTATGATGGTAATATTTTCCTTTGTAAATGGCAAAAAGTTGTTCATAAAATATGTGTTCGATAAGTTAGCATGTTAATTTTCGAGATATATATATATAGATACAGATATATATAGATATATATATGCTCACAGACATGAACTGCTGTATTGTGAACGTCGTATCATTCTCTTGCAAAATTTTGGTTGTCTTCCACAGATGTTTTCTTTCGTACAGATGCCAAAGAAAGATATTATCAGGTGTAAAGTGTTCATTTATGTTAATAAGACATTATACCTTTGGTCATGCCTGCTGGTTATTTTATTTAAATAATGGTCTGAAGAGTTATTGGAAACTATTGCCTAAATTATTCAAGCATCTGTATGCATGACAATGAAAGCAATTGTTTCACATATTCATATGTGTTCTTAAATTTTTCTGTGGCACCATCCAGCATCTAAGTTTAAGTATTTCTGAGCTTTGAACAAAAGAAATCTTTTTTTTATTTGGTCTAATATAACCACCAAAACTTGTTAATTAGATATATCTTCTGACCTAGTTCTTCATCCACTTCAAGGATGAGTTTCTGTGTCAAAAGCATTGAGTATCTCTGCAAGTATTTAAGTTCAAAATGGACAGATAATGGCACTTCTAAAAATATGATAATTTTGTATAGTAATTTCACCATCTTTTTGGAGAAGGAGGGTTTTTTTTAAGTACTACCTTGTGAAAATACTTTTATTTTATTACTTGTATTATTTTAAAACAGTGAGCCATACATAACTATAAAAATTGTGTGCTGTCAAATTAGACCTAGAAATATTATTGTCTTGAAAAGAATATGGTACAGTGAAATTTAGGGGAGTTTTGGTTGGTTCGTTCGTTTTTAACTTTGTGTCTGTTTCGTTGTTTAGAAAATATTTCTACTCCAGAAAAATCATGTTTGGGTCCATCTCATAGAGAACGAATATCATTTCGAGACCGTCCATTGCAGCTAAGCGGAGGATGGGGAGCAGGCAAAAAAAGGCAAAAGCTTAAAAATACTAACTGAATATTGGAGATACCTTAAATAGTTGATTTAATCAAACACAGAGAGCATATGGAGAGCTGTTTCTTTTTAAACTTCTGAATATCAATTGTTGGATTTTCATTTATTACCAATAAACCAGTTTCAGTTAACTACTTTTGACTTATTTTATTATACATGGTTACATGGTTTGGGTTTTGTGGGATTTTTTGGTCAGAGTATTTTATACCTGTCAGTAAGTTATCATAGTTTGTGTTTTCAATTGCTTATATGTTCATGTGGTATATAATGCAGAACTGATTAACTCTACAAGATTTGTTGTGCAATGACTAGGTTTAGACTTGCTTGTAAGAACTGGATGAGAAGTCCGAATGTAATAAGGGTTCGTGTTCATGTGATGTATGTCACATATTTAAACACTGAATTCTCGTTTTCTCACAAAATAAAATACATGCTTGCAAACTGTGTTGTGCACTGTTACAGCACATATTTAAACACTGAATTCTCGTTTTCTCACAAAATAAAATACATGCTTGCAAACTGTGTTGTGCACTGTTACAGCCAGCAATGCAATTCTTAGAGAAGTCTGTTTAGAACATTTCACTGAACCAGTATACAAGGGATGATCATGCACTCTTATTAGGAATATGAGTAGTGCTTGAGATCTTTCATCAAAATTCTTGTCATAATATGATAAAGCAACCTGTTATGGTTTTATACTTTCAAATACTTCTGTTTCCTACAGGATTTTAGAAAAAAAAAAAGAAAAGCTTCTCATTTTGTTCTAGGAGAAACAATTATTACAATTATTAACTGGAAATCAAAACACACAATCAAGAGGTTCATAGATTAACCGTTCTTGCAGGTTGTCCCCTCTATTTGTCTAGAGTATCCATAATACACTGCACATCACCAAAGCTATAAATAAGAGATATTTCAGATTTTATGCTTCTTTCTATATCTGTATCATCTGTATCTGCATTTATATATATAATAAAAAAAAAAATCTGCTGAATAAAAATTATCATACCTAATCTCTTTGTTTTCAGAGTGTTTCTGGATGAAAAATACCTCCCAACCTGAATAATACAGTTTGGCAACATTTTTAAGAGCTTTTATTTTGCAAAGATAAGTGGTAGTTTTTTAATATACAATTTACTAAATTATAAGTTGGAGTGACAGTATTCACTGATGGGCCTTTTAGGTTCATAATAGTCTACATAAGTTAATTAATATACCCAACATAAATTAAGGTATAAAATATGCCAAAACATGTTGCTCTTTTCATTGCATAACATCACAATGTGTAATAAGATGAGGCCTTATTGTATCCAACACATTTTTCTCAGAATTGCAGTGTTCAAAATACTGTATGTCTGTATTTTGAAAAACGTGCAAGGTGCAACTTCTGTTCAGCTAGCAGAAAGATCTTTGTTGCATTCAGAGGTAAGGTGAGGCACCCAACATGCCTTGGTGTTCATAGTCACATCTTAGAGTACGTAAGGTCAGAGGTAACACAGGTGATACACCTGGTGGATATTTATTACACGAATTTTTCAAGCCCTACTTTGCAAGCAGTTTTATGGGGGGTTTTGTGTATTTTGTGGATTTTCTTTTAGTTCTCTATTTTTCATTTTGTTGGGGTTTTTTTGTTTTCTTTTTTCCCCCCACTTTTCCTTGTCCCCTCCACACCCAACCCTTGATGCAGTAATTCCCATTTAGGACAAGTACATATTCTTAAAAGTAAGTTTCTCTGTCAATCTGTTCTGACGTTGGAGTGTCCGTGAGTCAGTGACAGTCCATTAAAACTTACAGCACAGAACTCTGAAGCTGCATTCCAGGATGCGCTGCTGCTTTGCAGTGCTTCAGACTTCTCCCAGGCTAAAAAAAGTTTAAATACTAGACTTAGAGTCTTCCTTGTGTGTGTGAAGCTTGAGACTCGAATGTATAAAAGCATTCATTTGAAACAAAGAGGAAAACGAGATGCATTTATGCGTTGAACTGTTGATGGATGTTACTCGCCAAAGCAGATTGAAGAACTTTCTACAAGCTCTCCTGAACAGATCCCTGAACTATCTTTTCCTGTGCTACTTACTTAAAGGTGTGCTCGGTAGTTCTTTAAACCTTCTGTTTTTTCAATCGGGGCATCAGGAAAAATACCTGATGGAAGCAGCAGGAAAAAAAAGCTCCCCAAAAGGCATAGTCTGCATGTTAACGAGGTGCTAATGTCAGATCACCCACACCTGAATGACAAAAGCCTGTGAGGAAATATTTTTCGCTGAAAAAAGGGCAGATTTACCTACTTCAGACACAGTACCTGTGCTGACCCAAAAGATAATTGCTCAAAGGCATTTCGTGTCTTAACAGATATGTAAATAGCCAATGTATAGCATAGACATTGCTTTGGTGCAGAGTGAGTTGGTGACGTTGACTTAGTAAATCATTATCTTTAATCATTAATAATCCTATTATTTGAACATGCATTTATCAAAGACATGTCCACTGTATATCGTGTTGACATTTTTAAAAAATTTGCCGCAGGTAGCATCCAAATCTAGCCTCAGACACATGGTTGCAAAACTGTCTCTTGGTGTTCCATTACAGTAGTTAAAAGCACGATGAGGAATATATTGGATCAATATCTCTTTGATGTTAAGTTCGGATTCCCATGATAATAACAATGGATGTTTATGAAGGTACATTCTTTCCTTACATACATACTGAATACAGATACATACTGAAATTCTTTCTATTAGCGTTCATGGAAGCCAGACTAGTATTCTGGGATACTGTGCAATCTTAATATGCTTTTCTTTTGTCAGAAAAAACACATATGAAAAGTAGCTATTACCACATGGCCCAAAAAAAGCAGGAATAGAACTCTTAATTATATTATAAAAGATTGTGCCTGATGTCACATCTGAGTTCCAAGCAGTTTGGACTTAGCTGTACTAGCTGGAGAAAAAGAAACAACCAAACAAACCAACCCCCAGCAACTTGGGGTTTTAATGTTTTATTTATTTCTTTCTACAGTCATAAGTGAAAAAAATTTAACTGTTACAGAAGTTGTGAAACAGTTGTGTTTGAATATTAGTCTGTGTCAGTTGCTGCAGTTTTTAAGGTCAGTGTGAGAAATGTATATCTATACATTCATTTACACTTTCATACATACTTTTGCATATACTTTCATAAATCTATGTCTATCTATATCTATATATCTATATCTATATAGATATGAGATTGAGATGTCAACTGGTCTCTGATGTAGGTGTGAATGAATAGGAATGGGACACTACCAAGTGTAGGGAAGAAGACAGGTATGGTCTGCAAGTAACAGTACACATAAAGTAGGGTTGGGTCTTGTGGAGAATTGCTTTCCTGGTTTCCAAGGTAGATGATGGGCAGAAAAATGCTGACCACATGCCCTTGGATACATCCTGAAGGCACTTTCTGGTGCCAAGTTGTGCTCAAGGTTTGTTAGCAATAAAATACCTATTGGAGAGGTGTTCATGAAGTTCCATGATGCTAAATGAGCAGGGACTGGATTTCCAAAGAGATTTTTAGTGTAAATATTGTCTAACTTCCCTATGCTGAGCATCCTTACAAGGATGGAAATTAATGACATATGAGTTACATTGTTATTTACAACGTTATTTACATTGTAAATATTTACATTGTTATTTACAGGTTATTTAGACAAGTGGATTGTCCTTTATGAGCACTTCCTCTGTTATTTTGGTGACAGATGCCGATACAATAGGTTAGTACCTAACTAGCTGCCAAGGACTACCATTTATTCCTCCCCTGCTCTTCATTCGAATGTTAAATAGATTTGTTTGGAGTTCGTAACCTTTTCTTAGTTTCTTAATTGGTTGATTGCTTCTTATATAAGGCTTTTTTAAATTATTTTTGTAAAACGTTAAATAAGCCAAATACCTAGGAAGATATAAAATTACTTTTAACTGAGCTAATTGATAGCTCTTTAACAATAAAACAGGTAAGATCATTTTTGGTGGGTAGGACAGGGTAACAATAAATGCCGATTTCATAAAGTTAATAAGTGACAAAGAACACGTTTTTTAATAGCTAAGGATCGGGTTTTCTTTACTCCTAACTTATTCATTTGTTAAATTACACGTATAGAAAGAAATCAGAGGTTAGCAAAAATTTTTTGCGAGGCAATACTTAAATCCTGAATGCAAATAAGCACTACCAAGTAGTTGAACCACAGCCAAGGTGTTCCACATATATCCTGAGATGGAAGACAGCTTTTTAAGACAGAGTGCTATAACTAGTTAAATTCTAATAAAGGATAAATGCCTCTTTTTCAAATCGGCACAATTTTCTGTGCTTGTGAGCGGTGATCTAAAAAAAAAAAAAAAAAAAGTACACAGATGAAGAGGGCTGTGTATTCAGGCTACATTCCTATCATGAGATGAGAGCTGTCCTGTCCAAATTTTGTGGGTTTTGTCACCATTACCGGGTAGGAGAGCTTCGAGAGGTTATTCATTGCAAGAACACGGGTCAGCCATAAGCTTGGCTCGTTTGTCTAATATGCAACTATTCGTGCGACTGAATACAGTTCTCCAGCAGTTTTTCTTTAGACGATGCTGTCCTGTACATGAAAAAAGAAGGATTGTTGCGGAATTAGAAAAACACGGCTAGGCGATAAGGGAATAAAAATATCGGCATCGCAGTCTCAAGAAGTGGCAGTTTCTGGTGGCTTTCTCTTGCCTCGCAATTTACTTTTTAATTTTCGGTTTCTGTGAGCGGTGCGGCTGCGGCGGGTGCCAGCTCGGAGCGGCTGCGTGAGCCCCGCTCCGGAGCGACACCGAGGGGCTGTGTCCGGGAGGCCGACACAGATCCTGGCTTCCATTCCACCAGCGGCAGCTTCGTTCTCCAGTGCAGGTCCAGCCCCATGGATTTCTATGCGAGATTTGACCGAAAATAATTTTTTCTAAAGCATCAAACAAACAAAACAAAAACAATAGCAAAGAGCTGCATTTTACACAGCCCCATCACGTTTGTGCCGTTTTCATTCGCATTTGATTTCAGGTAAATGACTCGGGAAGTTGTTGCCTTGTATGCAATGTCAGCCTGGCCGTGTGCCGGGTTAAGCTCAGAGCCTTGGCCGGGGCATGTGGGAAGGAGTTGTCCCTGCTCAGGAGAGATGCGCTGGCTGTGGTGGCAAATGGTCAGGTGGGGGACCTGCTTTCCCCTGGTGGGCACCTCCTGCCCTGCGAACAGGAGGCGAGGCAAAGGTTCAAGCTTATGCAGTTCTGGCTTTACCTGATTACTTGATAACATGAAACATTTTATGCCTTGCCACAGCGCAAACAGAAATAAGAGAATTTCCTGCTGGGTCATGTCATCTCCTCACTGCCCATCGCTGCCTGATACACTCTAGAAAGAACCAGCACACAAACGGACTAGGAAAAATTTCTCTTACGGTGACGTATGTCGGGTATGGGTTTTGTCAGGAAAAGTGAAATATTTCGAGGCAATTTGTAATACAGTGGATTAATTTGGATTGCCCTGGGTAGAAACAAAAAGAAGACTGTCTCTTACCAAAGGCTGGGGGCTGGCTTTATTTGCCAATATCAATATTTGTGTGGAAAGCTTAAAATATGTTGTTTTTCCAAGAGTTGAAGTTTTAAAAGGGGGGAGGGAAGGAGGAGAAGGAGGCCCGCGGATGAAATATTACCAGCATATCGGTTAACCACTAAGTTCTTTTTTGTATCCATCTAGCCGTTTCTGGGAGGAAGAGCAGAGAGTCTAAAGGGTCGGGGATAGATGCTCCTTAATGCAGGCTAGCGTTTCAAAAGATACAGACAGCTCTCAGCAAATGACAAAATAAGGCTGAGACTGTACAGAGGCGGTGCTGAAAGACCGGAATAAAATTGCTCTGTGGCTTTCAGCATCGCTGAATTACACATTTTTAATCTCATCTAGCATGCATTGCATTGGGGGGGGGGAAATGAAAAAAAAAAAAAGGCAAAAAAAGCAAGGGTTCTTTCAAACGAGGTAGCCTTGAAAACCGGCAGTCCTTGTCAAAGCAGCTCAATGCATCCATTTGTTAGTACCTCCAACTTGAACAGGGATCTATTTCGCAGACCCTGCCCCTTCTGTCTCACACCTTCCTTTACCTTCGTGCTTAGAAACCACAATGTCGACCCATATTTCATGCCTTAGAAGAAATCAATTCATCTGAGATGACAAGGCAGCCCCCCACACACTCTCCAGGCCTCTCGAAACATCCAGAGCCTCGGGTCGCTCCGGTAATGTAGCCCTTGTATTTTCGGAATTGTCCCAGGACCAATCAAACTGCCATCAGGGTAGGGTGGGTAACTTGCAAAGGAACGCTTTGCTTTTAATTTGCTTCCTTGCATAGGTACGCTAATGCTCAGTGCCCTACAGCCCAGCGTCCTTCGCGATGGGAGAGCAAAAGGGGTAATTTAGACAAAATTGTTCACTAAAAACTCACTATCATCTCCTTTGG
Source organism: Tychaedon coryphoeus (assembly GCA_013398595.1). Taxonomy (NCBI): domain Eukaryota; kingdom Metazoa; phylum Chordata; class Aves; order Passeriformes; family Muscicapidae; genus Tychaedon; species Tychaedon coryphoeus. The sequence goes on along the minus strand of WBND01000585.1, from coordinate 181,988 downwards.
GGGACGGCCCGCTCCTTGGAAATAAATTCCAAGGGTAAGAATGGGAGGAGAAGCAAATGTTCATCTGTAGAAACCTAACAGCGTGCTTTTTCACGTCTAGATTTTTCTTCTAAGGCGTCTGTTTCCGTGATGTGAAGAACAGTGTTTGTCTTTTGCCTCGCGAGTATGTCTATAATGTGTTGGAAAGCTTGGCAGAGGGGGAGGGAGCGAGGATTTGGCTTGTGAGGAGCCGCTCGGGCTGCTGGAGCCCGGCTGGGCCGAATGCGCCAGGAGCTTTGTCCCCCGGTGAGGGCGGGGGGACAGCCGCCTGCTCCGGGCTGCGCACAGAGCCACTCTGTGCTCGCCTTACCTAACATCCAGAAAGTCAGACCCTGCTCTTAGTCCAAGTGCGGCGGCGGCGGCGGGGGAGTGGAGGAGAATAAATATGTATATCGGACCTGGGAAGCGTCTTTAGAAGCAAATCTCTTCTTTCTGGTGGTTCCAAACTGCACGGGGGTTTGAGTGCCACCACCCAACTTTCAAATCCTTTCTAAACTTGATAAAGGGCTACAATAGCAGTCCGATAAAGCATAGATTAAATTCGTGTAGGATTTGTTTTTGTAACACATATGTAAGTAGGATTCATTATAATTTGAACTAGATCAAGATAAGAGATTAATGCTTTTATAGAGCATCTCTGCTGATATTTCCTATGGGGCTAAGATTAAATAAACACACTAAATATTATCTCATTCAATTAAAAAAAAAAAAAAAAAA
>WBND01000585.1:81959-180363 GCA_013398595.1 Tychaedon coryphoeus | reverse complement strand
CCGCAAAACTCAACTTCTTTCAGTGTTCTTTGAGAGTAATGCACTTCTTTTTGCTGGCAATAAGAATATTTCACATGATTCTTCTCACAAACAGGATGTCTGGAAAATTATTACTCAGCCAAGCTAGGTTTTGGATTGTAACTTGCAATTCGCCACATTCCACTGGGAGAGAGATATGGAGCGAGTCACAGAGTGTCTTTTTACACCTATTTTTGCTTCCACACGTCAGGTCGGTTCCCAGGACCGAGTGGCTGAGACCGAGAGGCTAATTTCTCAGAGGGTCTCTCTGAAGCCTATGCCCGTCTGATGCAATAAAATCGCCGTTTCTGAACATGAAATGAGCTCCTAGGTAAAGCCTCAGCAAAGAAACCAGAGGCTTGTGGAAATACTGAACCATTTGAGCACCTGTTTTTCAAGATAGACAGTTTTCTTCCTTTTTTTCACACACCCTCTCCACTTTCCGCCCCGGTGGCTATTGGGGTGCTTGATCCCATTCAAGAAAGCATATATACTTCCCTTCTTCCCGTATAACCATCCTTTAGTCGCCCCTCACTGCGGGGCCAGCCCTCCCGCAGGAACACCCAGCCCTTATCTTCATAGCTTCACCTTCTATCTCCCAGACAACTAGAGTGTGTGCATGTAGAAGGAATTGAGTAGTACCCCCAAAATTCGTTCAGCCGAGTCACAGGTAGCCGGAATTTCCTCCCATTCAATTTTTAAATAAATTTCGTGCTTTAACTCTTCTGGAGGAAAGAGAAGTGCTGGTGTGAAAAAATTAAAAAGTAAAAATCTTCTTTCTGTGCTACCATCCATAGTTAAAAACTGATATTAGAAATGGGTAGGAGGGACGGGAGGGGATAGGGATTCCCGGACTTTTGAAAGGGAGGTCATCACCCGTATTGCTGCCGTTCTCACTTTATTTAAACAAATGCAAGGGTGTGAAGAGATGCCTTCAACATGCAGTAGCCCTGTTCCGGCTAAAACTGCCAGCACGAGCAGCAGCGGCTGCAGACCCCGAAACGGAGGTCCGAGCGGCAGTCGCTCATTTCTCTTCCTAAATTCTTTGACTGTTCGGCAGCGAGACGTTTGAAATTGATGTGGGATCCTCGTTCCTACGCTTGGTCTGTAACTTCTGATGTCAGGAAGGGAAGAAATGCCAGGACGGCGGGGGGAAGGCAGCCTGCTGTCCCCGCAGGAGAGCCCCGGTACCGCGGCGCATCCCGCCGTGTGCGCGCCCGGCTCGTCCCAGTGGACAGGCTTCCCCCAAGGAGCTCCTATACGCTACAGGGGCGAGCTCCTTCACACCACCTCTGGTCACGAAACGTCTCTCCATCACACATAACACCCTTTCACAGAAGGTTTGGGAGATACTCCATCTCTGGAAACACAGCGGCACATCTGCATGCCGCTCTTAATAACGGGGCTGCCTGGCAGAGGGAGTAGGTCCCTGAAGAAAGATGCTTTTCAAAGCTGTCTCACCTCAGCACAGAATTTTTTTTTCTCTTTGCCGCCTTCTCCCCTGGGATCTGTCCAACCCCTCTCAAATGGTTTTTGCCCGCTGAAGTCAGCTTTCTGTTTTCAGGCTTTTAAGGAGAACGAATGCCATACGTGGCGCCAATTCTCCCCTAGGTTACATCTCTCCTTCCCTTTGAAGTCCGCTGAGTTGCACAGAGGTAAATGAGAGCAGAATTTGGTCCCTGGAGCTAACGGTGATGTGAAATCATTCTGATATTTATTTATTTATTTATTTATTTATTTATTTATTTATTTATTATTTCCTGTTGAGGAAGGACGGATTTTAAGACCCGGTTAGAGTTAGTATCGCGCTCTATATTTAATACTCAGATATTTTAAATACATATATTCACATATATATAAATGTCGGCGCTAATCTCGGCGGGGAGAGCGTCGCAAAGACGGGGCGATAAGGGAGAGGAGTCCCCGCTGGGAGGAAGATGCTGCAGGAGGCTCGTGTTTTCTCAGAGGAGCAGGGGTAAAGAGCGCAGAGAACGCCGCAGCCCGTCCCCAGCACGGTCCCCAGAGGAGGCCGACGCTTCCCCGGCCCCGCGGGTCAGCCGGGGTGGTCCGATCCTCCCGGGATGGAAGGGTGGAGGGGCTGCCGGGGTGCGGAGCAGCTCGGCGGGGAGCGGGCGCTGCCGCCGCCGCGGCTCCTCTCCGCCAGCGGGACACGAGCATCCCCGCCGAGGCAGCCGTGCTCCCTCCGGCCTCCCTGGAAACTCTTGGGGGATTTACGGTCATAGGAGATGCTCCTTGTCCTCGGCTTTCCTGGAGTTTAATAGTTGTCTTTAAAGAGGGACATTTATTGGGATAAAAGTGGATTGCAGACTGAAAAACTTTGCACGTGTCTTTCATTTAAAAGACATCCAGAACTCCATTTTTTCCCCTCTCCCTCTCTCTCCCTGTCTCTGTCTCACTTCGTCCCGTGCCCCCCCCCCCTTTTTTTTTCCTTCCCCAAGGCATTTAGTGCTTTTAAGGCACAGTTATAAACACGCTGCCGAAGTGCCAGCGCACGGAGATGCGGGGGCAGGGAGAGGATCTATTTCCCCGGGTCCAGAGCAGGCGCCGTTCCAGAAGGTGCAAGGAGGAAACGTGTCGTTTTTCATGAGAAATCCGGAGACGGGACGAGCCCTTGGAGCGGCTCCTGGGGCAGGCTCCAGCCCCTCTCCCGGGGCAGGCAGCGAGCTGGGCACGCCGCACCCGGCCGCTCACCGCTCGTCCTCCGCGCCCCTTCGACTTCTGGTCTCCCTGGGGCTTACAGAAACCGCTTCCACCTCTCCGTCCCGGCCAAAGCGACACCCCCACGCCACAAAAAACCCCGTCCCACCCCAAATCCCCGAGCACCACCTCTGTGCTCTGTCACGCCGGGGCTCCGAGCTTCCCCCAGCCCCAGCTCGGTGATGGCAGCAGATAACGCTGGGAACTGGGACAGAGATGTGGGGGTGGCAGTCCGGTCCTGGCAGATGATAGGGAAGGGCAGACTGTGCGTGCCGCGGATGGTGCCCACAGCTACTCGACAGTGATAGCTGAAAAAAACATCCATCTACCCGCGAAAATATCAAGATAGAGACCAGCTGAAGTAGGAAGGGAAGCTGCCTGCCTGGAAATATGCTGGACCAGAACTGGCCTTCCCTTCACCTTTGACTGGGTTCACAGGAAAGGTCTCTAAGCAGCTCCGCAGCCGCGGCTGGCCAGTGTTGCACCGGTACTTCAGCCGCTCATTAAAGCCGCGCTTCTTCTCCCCTCCCCGCCTCAGCGGGGGAAAGGCCCACCGAATTGGGTTCTAAAATACCCCCAGCAGAAAAGACAAGCGCGGACCCACAGTGCCGAAATCCTCATCTGGAGTGACTGCTGTCTCGGGTTTGCTGTACTTCACCGAGTACTCCTTCCACGAGGAAGCACGGAAGATCTTTTCCGTAATTCGTGCCTATTCGAAATACTCCGCTATCTCTCTCGCCTGTGTTTTAAATCTTATCAATGTGCGAAAGGACCGAGGAATTCAACACTTCAAAGCTCACACTTTTGGCGAAAACCACCCGCATTCCCAATATCCATAGGAATGCATGCGTATCTGGCTGATTTCTTTTTATTACCGAAAACTTAAAAAAAAAAAAGAAACCAAACAAAAAACCTAAAAAAACTTCCATTTAGAAACAGTATTGTTTTTTAATGCTAATATTTCAGGAGATTTAAAATAATAGGTCAGTTTTAACCACTTTGCACAGACGCACACAGCTCCCCAACCCCAAACACACGCACGCAGAGGCAGACTGGTTGAGATCTGCTTCATAGGAGAAAAATTCTCTTTTAGGCCCGTTTTTGATGTGAGAGAGTTCTAGTTTTAAGTTTCTCTGTTTTCCATTCCCTCTACACAAACAACTGCCTATAATATTTCTTCCTCTGTTTAACTCTAGGACAAAACTTCTGAGCAAATTAATAAAGAAGGAACACCAGTTCTTAATTTTACAGCTTCAGAGAACAGGACTGCAGCTACCGACGTATCAGTCAAATCGATTAAAGAAGATCCTTTACTTGAGGGTATGTGCCCCTGAAATTACCTCGCTCTAAGCCTCTCAGGGAGCTGCGGGGAAAGGGAGGGAAGCGAGGGATTACTCTTTCCAAGATCCCTGGAGAAATGAGAATAGGTTGCAGAGGGGAAATGTCCTTTTTATTTGCCCTCCCTTCCCTCCCTTCCTCCCTCCCTCCCTCCCTTCCTCCCTCCCTCCCTCCCTTTCTCCCCTCACCCTCCCCGAATGCTTGTGTGTGTTTGTCTGAAACAGATCTGTCTGTCGAAAACGGGCCTGGAACTCCCTCCTGTGTTGGGATTAGGTCTTGGGGGACCTGGGGTGGAGTTAGACTGCTTGCTTATTTTCATATTCATTAGAAATGGGAGGTTGCACAAGAAGCCCTGCTGAGCTTCAAGATATAAGAGCAACTTCGGGTTCCCCTTTCAAGACAAGACAAATCAAAGGCTCAGAGGCAAAACAGCTCCCTAAGCACTGAACGCCTCTTCCTCCCTCCTTCCTTCCCTCCCATCCACTCGCTCTCCCTCCCTTGCTCACAGTCCAGCCGCTGTCTCAAGCAGCCTTAGATGATTATGGATTTTCTGAGCGAGAAGTTTGCCCTGAAGAGCCAGCCGAGCAAGAACAGTGACTTTTATATGGGAGCAGGAGGCAGTTTGGAGCACGTTATGGAAACTTTGGACAATGAGTCCTTTTATAGCAAAACGTCAGGCAGCAAATGCGTACAGGCCTTCAACCCTCTGCAAAGAGCTGAGCATCATGTGAGGCTGGAGAGGACATCACCCTGCCAGGACAACAACGGTGAGTCGTCATCCCAGGGTTATTCGCCGTCCTGGAGATGTACGGGGGAGGGCAGGGATTCTCCCTCCCAGGGAGACCAAAGGCAGCTGTGCAGCCTTCGGATGTGGGCATGCGAGGGGCTGTCAGGACGTAGTAAAATAACAATAATAGTAACAATGCTACTGTTATAATACTACTACTACCACCACCACTATTATAAAAAATTCCGGGAGAAGGCAAGCGCCTGCTTTGAAGAGCTCTTTTCCTTTCAGTGCAGCCCTTCAGCTGCTGCCTTCCCCACCTTTCCCGGCCGGGTCCGGGCTGCCCGGGAGCGCAGCCCCGGCACGCCGGCAGCGCCCGCCCGGCCCGGGGCAGCGCGCCCGCGGCACCGAGCGGCGGCGGCTCCCGGCGGCTCCCGGAGGGTGTGCGGGGCACGGCCGCCCCGCTGCCTCCCGGCTCACCCTGGCCGGCCCCGGAACCCCCTGACCGGCCCCGGCCGCCCCGCTGCGAGCCGCGGCGCTTTCACCCCGCGAACTGCCGGGAAAAGCATCGCTGTGCCGGGGCGGAGCGACCCGGGCACGGCCGCTCTCCCGACCCAGCAGCGAACGCAAGGTCGCTTGGTCATCTTCGCTTCCCCCAAATATCGTCCTGCCACGGTAGCCGGGCTCTTTGCCGTGTTACCAAATGATGCGTGAAGGTGATTCTTCCGAAAACCACGTCGGTCATCCAAAGGATAGTGTTAAACATTTTATCAAGTATTAGAAGTTTCTAGCTTACGGGCAAGGACAATGTGGAGTATTTTCTTTTTTAAACATTCGAAATCTTTCTCATTATTCCAGTGATGAAAATTCGCTACAGAAAAAAAAATTAAAAATAATTTTCTATAAAAATTGGAAAACATGGTTAAGATCAGCTGCAATAAGACTAACAATATCATATGGTTTTTGACTTCATGTAGTCATTGAAGTATATATATATTTTTTCGAGAAAGTACTTTTATTTGTACAAAAAAATGTAAGATATATTGATAGATTTCTTCAAGCGTAATTTAAAAAAAATAAAAACCAATATAAAATTGATTTATACATTGGAATTTTTCTTAATTAGCTAATTTATTGTGTGCCTCGAGGGCTTTGGGGCATTTCCTATCTATGTATGTGTTGATGGTAAGTATCTAAAAATTGTGTTTCATTACAATCAGCTCGAATTGAAAGAAAAGAAATTACTGAGAACCTGAGAAAATTTCAAAGCCAGTTTATTATGTTACATGGCATGTTTATAAGTTTTAAGTTCTATAGAGTTTGAATCTTTTCCCCCACCTTTTCCTTAGAAAAGAAAAAAAAATTGAATTCTTTAACTTATCTCATTACTTTTCCAGTAATGTGTGATAAGTAAAAATATTGAAAAGTAGGAAATGTTTTCTTTTCTTATTAAGAATCTACTGCAGAATATTTCTTATCTCTACCACTCAAGTTTTACCTAAAGACAAATAGTTCCTGCAATCTTTTTACAAAGTATATGGAGCGATCTCTTTCAATAAGTTAACATTTTGCAGTAATGCCCTATATTTTGTAACCATAACAAACCTCATTGGAAATAATTCCACTTCACAAATCCAAAAGAAGATATATGAAATTTATTGAATTTTAAAAGTGAATTTAATTTTTGATTTAATTTGCTTCTTGATTTACCAGTTTACAGCTACTAAATTTACTTCACTGTTAGTTTGTATTTGCATAGAAATAGAGACTTTTACATTTGCTTCCAAGTTTAAAGGCACATTTGCCAATAGCTTTGTGCCTATTCTTTGAAAATCTGTTTTGTGCTAAGATTCCTTATCTGTACAACTCTAGCTGATGCTGATTTCATGGATTGTTAACTACTTTAGCAGCAGTAGCGGCAGAATGAAAATATTCAAGTCTCTTGCACAGTCTCCTTGCTCCTTAACTTTTCAGACAACTATTTCAGATATAATTCTCAGTTAAAATTCAATGTGATTCAGCACTTTTGTTCTATCTTTAGTTAATATTTCAAATTCCTCTTCAATGTGCTCCTTTAGAAATAACACCTCCACGATGGAATCTTGTTCCTTGTGAAACTGTTCTATATGAACTCCTGAATCTAAACACCTCTCCTTCCCCCCTGATCATTTACTAACCAGCTGTTAACCCACTTTGTACACAGTGAACTACGGGATTACTAAAGTGGAAGGACAGCCTCTTCACACAGAGCTGAGCAGGCCCATGGACAATTGCAACAATCTCAGGATGTCTCCAGTGAAAGGGCTGCAGGAGAAGGGGGACCTGGATGAACTTGGTGATAAGTGTGACAGCAATGTCTCCAGCAGTAAGAAGAGGAGACACAGAACAACTTTCACCAGTTTGCAGCTAGAGGAACTGGAGAAAGTATTCCAGAAAACTCACTACCCCGATGTCTATGTAAGAGAACAGCTAGCTCTGAGAACAGAGCTCACTGAGGCCAGAGTCCAGGTAGGAACCAGATTCCAGCATTTCTGTGACAAATTGTGCATGGTAGGAATGAGTAAATTACAGTCTTGGGGATTGTACAAAAGCCTGTAAAGCTAAAGTAAACAGCTCATTTTGCCTCATTTCTTTACTGACATGAGCTGTTATGCTGTAGTGCTAACATAACTTGTTATTTTTTTAAATAGCTTGTGTTGCAGGTCTGAACACTTGTTTAAAGGATGAGAAAACAACATCAATAGTAAATCTGTCTTGATCTCTTGTAGAATTCTAGGCAATGAGAACATAAATTGTTATGTGTAGAGATCCCACTAAAGACTTGTTGCATGTAGTTCGGACTGATGAAAATGCAGAACTCAGATGCAGAGGATTCTGTGTGTGTTATGGCATGAAAATTACAGTCTAAAAAGCAACCAAATTCCTTGTTTTTATCCAAAGAGTGTGCAGTGAATCTGCACATACATAAATGTGTGTAAATATATTTATATATATGCACCTATATTTACATAAGTATGTGTATGTGTGTATTTTGTGCCTCCATAAAACGAGGACATAATCCTTTCATCTTTTCTGCATGGTATGATCTTAGAAATCATAAAATTAGGAGGTACAATTTCTGATTTTTAAGCATTCATAACTGATGAATAATGTTATTCTAGTTTTTGGAATGAAACATACTTATGACCTCTTAGTACATTATTTGAGTATCGTAACTGCATACAAATATGATTCATTCAGTATGTGCTCATATGGTATTCTCAATAATATTTGTGGCTTCTCTCTTATGGTGAGAAAAGAAGATAAATATCCAGGAAATTCAGCCTTTCCCTTTGTTTAGAGGTCTGTTAGGAAAAGGTGGGAGCCACATTTTACAAGCTTATCTTAATTTTATATCTTCCCTGTTCTGGTAATAATCATTATTTCAATTTAGAGAATAACAGTCCTGTTGATTCTTACAGACTGGGATTAATTTTTTTAATTTAGTAACTTGAATATGATAACAACTTCACAACTTGTAATTAAACACATACTCACACATGCATATAAAGAAATAGACATCAGTGCACATGCATACAAACTGAAATTAAATCAGAAACACTTTCGGAAAGAAAGTCAGCTAATTAATTTTATAAATAAGTGTTCTTTTCATGTCTATTCAAGCAGGCATCACATTTGCCATTGTCATCAGAAAACAGAGTCCAAAACTGTGTTCAGTTACATCAATGTGATATCAGCAATGCTGGTGGAATTAGTTTCAGTGGCTTTTAACTCTTTAGACTCTGCACAATCCCTCTCTTGAATTTGGCGAAGCTTTCTGTGTATGACTTCCATTAATTTAGATTAAGTCTTGCCTTAAAAACAAGAAAGTAGCATAATGTTAAAACACTGTTTTAAGAAATGAATAATTCTGGAATAAGGAGACCTACTTCAAGAACAAATTAATAGTGAGAACAGGGAGGGGAAAATTGAACTAAAGTGTGTTATCTGACTTTTTATACTTTTTTTCTAAGATTTAGAGGCTTCACTGCTAGGAGTATTAAAAAGAAGACAGGAAATGAAAAAATATGTCTATATCAGACTCTCACAGAGTATTTATTTCTATTTCATTAAAATATGTTCTTACCTTTTTTAAAAGATTACTTGCATTTCTCATATGCTAAATATGAAAGGACATGTTGATCATTTCTATCCAGAGTAGCAAGAGTATTCCATCACAAGATTAAGCAATTTGCAAGGCCTTACGTCATTAAAGGCAAGCATCTGGCAATTCAAGGATAACAAGCAGCAGATTTCTGCATTGCTTTGTGGAGGCAAATGGTTACTTTATCTCTGCCAAGAGTAAGTTTCTAGTAAAGTGGTGTAAACAGAAACATTTTGGGGGATTGTCAAAGGAAAAAAATATGTGCCTTTTCTCATTTACTTCTATGAATTCAAGCAAATTATTTGATTTAGTGTAGCAGCCTGATCAGCTGGATACCTTACCCACAGTTCCCTTCACCACCATTTCATCAACATCCAATTTAATATTTGTCCTGCACACATGCAGAGAGAGCCAACCTGAACCTAATTTATCTGAGTTGTTCTCTTTCCTGCTGAATGTCAGTCCAGTAATTGGTACCCATTTTAAGAAAATTCTCAAGGTCTTTTTCCAAGGAAAGAACTTTGTGAATAAATTTCCTTATCGTGTCCTTGATGCCTCCTATGGAGACAGGAGAGTTTTTTTTTGCCTTCCCTTTTCTTTTTGCTGAACCTCAGGCATCATAAATAACACAAATTTACCACCAAGGTCCATAACAATATATGAGGAGTTATATTCACGAGCCTTGCTTTGGTTGCTGAATCTTTTAAAAGATTGCACATACTACATCTGCCACAAGTCCTTGGGAATCAAAATGAGCAAAACTATGCTTTGGTTGCTCAAGCAATATCAAAAGACAGTTAAGTTCTCCAAAGATCAATGCAAGAATGAAATTATAAACCAAACAGTGTTATATTAAATATCCCACAATATAGAACCAGAAAATATCCTTTAAGTATCTACAAAAAGGAAGGAAGAATCTATAAAAACACCATTCATGTATGTACATATTGAAATGAATTAATGATCAATTTAGCAAGACAACTAACCAATGCCATTGCTTCCTTTAAAAAAATAATGGTTCAGTTAAAAGTGTGAGTTCTTAAAAAAGTCTCAGTGAACTCACTTACACCAGAACAATAATGACTAGTTGGATATTACTCTTATACAGTGTTACTTTTCTTAGCAATCCTCTTTATTCATTAGGATAATTCCTAACCAGTCTAAACTAAACTTAAAGACAAAAATAAATTATTAAGACCATGGGACAATGCCAGCTATCAGTAACAGAAAGAAATGGGTGTATAATGGGGTTTTGATATAATACTCGACACTCAAAATATTACAGAACAAACCAAAGAGTATAAAGAAATTTAAGCAAAAAATCTAAATTATTCCATAGTCTAAAGTGCAATTCTTCTGTCTTCCTTTATAAGAAACAGATATCACCTAACACCAACGTGAAAAAAATTCACAACAGTTCAAAAACTGCCTGTGACATGGTGACTTTTTATTATCTTCCTGGCCTTTTAGCCTTCCTTATAGGAGCCTTTCCTGCTGTGCAGACTACTGTGCCAATTTTTCCTGCCTTTTTATTACTGCTCCTGATAAAGATTACGGACACCTCTAGGAGGCAGATTATGGGTAGTCATAGCAAATCAGTGGGCATGGGAATTTAAGGGAATGTTTCTTCACTTCCTACAGACTGATCTTTTTCAGGTTTGTTTGTTTCTTTAGATAATATAAATGAAACAATAGACACATTTAAAATAGCCAGCAATAAGTTAAGCAGGTGTGACATTTACAAGATTGAAACAGTAAAAAATTAATTTTTAGGTGGAGAACTGTAAATAATGTGTCTTGTAAATCAACAGAAATTTTCAAAGCCACTGTCGAAAATCTCTTATTTTCTTAAAACCCTTTGCACAGTATATAATTTTGTTTACCCTGATGACTCTTTCCTTGTATACTATAGGTTTGGTTCCAGAATCGAAGAGCAAAATGGAGAAAAAGAGAACGCTATGGTCAGATCCAGCAAGCTAAGAGCCACTTTGCTGCCACCTATGATATATCTGTTCTTCCAAGGACTGACAGCTACCCTCAGGTATGGCAAAGACCAAGCAGTACTTTGGTTCTACATTTGGCAGCTGTCTTAACAGCTCTGGTTTTGTATACTTTGCTAAGATGAGGTATAAGCTCTCTGATCTCTAGAGAGCTTCCTTTTGACTTGTTAAATATGCATCATTTCTTTATGGATCTCAACAGACCATTAAATAGAACAAGTCTCCTACTAGCATGAAACTGTAATATAGCCATGTAGAATCAGAACTGAATGTATAATGCTGGGGGGTGGGAGAGGCAGAGGGAAAGGACAGCACTCTCAAATAGTTGCTGTTGATTTAATTTGTTTTTTTTTTCTTTTTCAATTTCCTATTAGTAAATAGTAAGGTATACTGCGTAATAAGGTTGTAATCTTCTGTCTCTGTTCTCCAGTCCTTTGGTTTACTGCTTTGCCTCACTCTTTGCTTTTGTTTGTCTCTTTGCTTGTTTTAGCACATTGAATATTTTTGTTCTGGAGCCATTTTTTCCATGTCTCTGGCTTCACATAGCTTTTACCACATAATTAATTAATAAAAGAACCTTGCAAAGCAAAAAATCTTGCATGGTTCCCTTCCACTATTGATGTTCTGGTGCTGTTCAGCTTCATTAGGTAGTGGGGTTTCTGCCAACCTTAAGAATATGCTCACATTCTATGTGAGCTTGCTTTGGTCATGCTCTAAATTGGCTGAATGAAGAGTTCCTCAGGTTCAGGGAAGAGTGGCTGAAAATGGACCCAGTAGAGAAGGGCTCGTGTGTGCTGCTTGACTGCCCCTGAACTTGAGCCAGTGTGTGCCCAGGTGGCCAAGAAGCCCAATGACATCCTGGCCTGTGGCACAGGACCAGGGCTGTGATTATCCCTCTGTGCTTGGCACTGGTGAGGCCACACTTCAAATCCTGTGTCCAGTTCTGGGCCCATCACTGTGAGAAGGACATTGAGGGACCGGAGCACAAGTAATATGAGGAGCAGCTGAGGGAGCTGGGCTTTTTTGCTTGGAGAAAAGGAAGTACAGGGGTAACCTTATCACTCTCTACAGCTGTATGAAATGAGATTGTAGCTAGATGGGCCTTGGTCTCTCCTCCCAGGGAACAAGTGACAGGTCAGGAGGACACAACCTCAAGGTGAGCCATGGGAGGTTCACGTCAGACGCCAGGAAGAATTTTTTCCCTGGAATGGTGATTAAGCAATGGAGTGGTGGAGTCACCATCCCTGGAATTGTTCAAGAATTGACTGGAAATAGCAATTAGTGCTATGCTTTATTTGGCATGGCAGAGTTTGGTCAAATGCTGGACCTGAAGATCTTGGAGGTCTTTTCCAACCTTAATGATTCTATGATTCTATGATTGTGGTTAGCTACGAACCAGGGGTCTTCGGCTCGTGTGTCATCTACTCAGTTTAACGTGCCTTACCTCTGAGGAGGTGGTGTATTCCTAGGTTTGGTGCCTGGGCCTGGGCTGGCTTGTGTTCCAGCAGCTCAGAACGTGGACACAACCATTTCAGCTGTGGTGGCACTTGTAAGTCTGTCCAGTTTTAGTTTAAAATGTAGCAGGGCAATAACCCAGATTGCATTAGCAACTGCTGCATGACTGTGTTTAGGTAGGTGGACACAATCTTAGGTAGCCCCAGGTGGATTCACAAAGACATAGATATGCATTCACTCAGAGATCTCATTCAAGGTGGTCAACTGTCCTTTGAAGGTCTTTCTGACTTTCTGGTGGCAACAAGTGATACAAGGAACAGTGCTGAAACTGGGATTTCTAGACCAAATTTGTGTCTGCCAGCTTATCTTGCATTTTTAGTAGGAGTCCATCTACACATTTTCCTAAGTGACAATAGTTTCATTAGTTTCAGATAATGGAATAATGTAAGTAATTGGTGAACACTTAAAATTATTGTCCCAAAATTAATGTCTTTCAAAAATCCCACATTTTTAAACTATATGATAATATTTTCTATAAAATTCTAACCCAACAAATTATCTATTCTGTACTTTTAGATTGTTAAAAAGACCAAATCACTGCATTTCTGCTTATATTTTTGTCAAAAAATATCTGCTAGACATATGACATACAGCTAAGCTTCAGCCTGAAAAATCACTAGTTAATAGATTCTTAAAAACAGAGAATTAAAAACAAATGTTGGTCCCATAATCTTAGATCAAGCATCTCTAAAATGTGCAGAAATGCAAAGAGTGTACTCATTCACAAACACTAATGTGACGTGCTCACCTACAGCCACAGACTGACAGCCTGCAGGCAAACAGAGAGGCACAAAGGTGTGATCGAGTCTGGTCACCTGCATGAGCCTGGTCACAGCTGCCTTGTGCTGCTCTGGACTCCAAGAGCAGGAGCAAGGAGCCAGCTGAAGGCGTGAGTGCACTTTGCATTGGCTGTTTCTGCTGAGTGCTTGAATGCACAGCTTGGCTACATGATAAAAAACAAGGCAGCCCACTCCTCAGAGAAAAAGTTGGCTACTTTTCTGTATATTAGTAGGTATCCAGGCAATTATCACGGAACATTTAATAAAAAATTGTGTTTCTGCTAACCTGCTGGTAATTCTTAGTTTTCGCATTTTGAAATCCTCTCCTTCAGTAAAATCACATCTCTATCATATATATAACATTTCCAGCGAGTATGCCTGAGACAATGAAAATCTGTTTTAAAAACATGACTACTAACATCATTGCATTAAAATCTTTTGAACTAGATGTCCATTAAGTGTTTCACTTATGGAAAATAAATATACTGTGCCTGACTTGCTATAAATTAATCAATTTATCCCTCAACTCAGGCAGAAAAGGTATTTAAATGTGTTTCATTTTAATGTTATAAATTGATTTCCCCAACAATTCCTTTATTACATTGTAGTTAATGTAAGAAAATAAAACAAATATCCTTTTTTCCTTTACTTTTATTCTCATACCACCACCACAGGCACTTCTCTTATGACAATGAAATAGAAAAATATTAGACAAATTTTGCCATACTTCTAAATAAATAGTTTTTCTCGTGGATCGTGGAACACGGATCACTAGACCTTATTTAAGAATCAACATGGAGGAAAACAGACTCCCTGTTGCTGGAAAAAATGGTTGAATGTTGAAAGATGATGAAATCAAGCTGAGAAGTTTGCAGCTTTATGGCAGAAAGAGCAGGAACAAGTATGAATTTCTGTTGTGCATTATAAGGATTTGCAGCTTGCAGATTTTCTGTTTTGAGTCCAACCATGGATATGTTGAGAAAACATCTATGTGTCATTCCAGCAGAAGCATCAGTCTCTTGCAGTCAACAGAGGGTGTCGTGGAGACCTGCTTAGTCTCTTCAGCAATTATCTTCATCAAATACAAATTAAGAATGTAATGCTGCTATGCATTGTGTTAATAAGCCTGAAAGGTTATTCCTGTGAGAAAATGAGTAGTTCAACTCATTTCAGACAGAAGGTTGGCTCTGAATCAGAAAAAAGTTGAGGTTGGAAGTGACGTCTGAAGGTGGTCTGGTCCAACACCTGTCCCTATAATCCAGTCTAATTTTGCTATTAAATTCCACATCTTTATCTTCAAATAATAAAAATTTAGATCTTTTTTGTAGATCATAATTCTCTGCATTGCTCTCTCAGTCTAACCTAATTATTTTTACAGTATATTGACTTTAGATTTTTATTTTTGTTTTTGTTTTTTAAAAATTGCTTGTCTACCTGCCAAGAAATTGAATATCTCCTAAACAGGCCAAATTCTGCATGCATATGTTTTCCATTAATTATACTGTCAAAACCTGGGTTACAGAGGAGGGCAATTTGTACAATATTCTAGAACAATTATCTGTTCATCATTCAGATGTTTTTTTTCAAGGTTTTAACAACAATATGCTGAAAATCAGGTTTTTCTCGGAAAATTTTATGCACAGTTATTTTCATTCATTTTGGTAAAAGTTCTCAGTTTCATTAGTTTCAGTGTTTGAATTTCAAGGTTCTCTTGGAGATGCAACACATTGTGGCCTAAGTCATCTTAAGTGTACTCAGGAAAACACATATCCTAGACAGTTTTAGCTTAACTAGCAATATCCCACTGATGATGTGAAAGTGAGGATGGAGCATCTTAACAGCAGTGGGGAAATGAGTGAGGAAGTTTACTTTGTTTCACTGGAGTGAATGTTAGCAAACAAGCCATACTTAATTCGGTCACTTAAATACAGGGTAGAGTGTTATCAAATATGTCTCTGGATATTGGAGGCACTGTGTTGAAGTGCTGATGAACAGGATTTAAAAGAAGGAACCATTCTTCATTTTAGGCAGATAAGTATTAGACATTTGTATTTAGGAAACTTAACCAAAGGGATTTGTATTCCAGACATGCGTTCCCTTTACAACTGTCAAAAATCTGATAAATTAAATTTTTTATTCCTAAAACATTAGGAGTAAAATAGGTAAGATGATTTCTAAATATTTTTTTTTATTCTGATACTTGGCTCAGCTGCAGTCATCTGTAGTTATCTTACGCAGATGTATAAATGATATGTTGAAAAACGAACAATAAAAAGCCTCTTTAGCTTTGTTCTTCTCTTACCTTATTTGTCTTTATCTGACTCCTTTTGACACCCTGTGTTAGTGCGAAGGCTCCTGTTACAAAGGGTATTTTATCTCATCAGATTTGATGATTACCTATGAGAACTGACAAGAAAACCTGAGACAAAATTTCATTTTACCCCCTCCTTTTTTACTCACACAAAAGCCTATACTATTATCACACAGGCTTCCAGCTTTCCCTGTATGAATCAAATTGATAAAGATGTTATCTTTATAGAAAAGTGCATCAGTATACAAATAAACATTTCATCATTAAAAAGCAGATAAAAAAGGTCAAAATTTTTCTCTCACTTAGGCTCTTTCCTTTCTTTGCGTCTTTTTTCCTTCTTGTTCTTTGAATTATGTTCATTTGTTATATTTTTCTTTGAAGCTCTTTTAAAAGGATTGATTTTTTCACACCACTCTACCTTCCCTATTAATATCACATATTAAATGTTTGAGTGTTTTAAAAATTTTCTTGAAAATGCAGGCAAGCTTGGGTAGGATAGCATTTAATTTTTTGTTTTAGTTGGAAAAACCCAACCTAGTGCAGGTGGGAATCCTATGACAACAAAAACTTTTCAAAAGTATGGGAATAGGAATGATACAGAAGGCGTAGAAAGAAAGGAAAATATCAGAAATAGAAGGAAGAGGCTGAAGTTTGCATTCTATCCACCAGAAGGATAAATCAAATTAATATGTTGAACAGCATGGCATCACATGATGTTGGCAGTCAAAGAGTGTAGAAGTGGTATCAGCATACATGTGTTAAGTACTAAGTCCTTGGATCATCATTATAGTTTGCTCTAGCCTCAGTACATATGGCTAATCCTCATTAGCAATAATCAAAGTTACATGCTCCAATTAAGTGTTCATATGGAATGCATTAGACACCACATGTTATATGACTTAAAATTTCTTTTAACTGTAGTAGACATATAAATGACAGTTAATCACAATGGTTCATTAAGGCTATGGGTACACTGATTAAGTATGAGTAGATGTGGCAGACATATCTGAGCTAGCTTCAAAGAAGTTTTATCACACACTCATGCTGTCTAGCTGTGACACCACCTGCATGGTGTGCGTCTTGCTGCATGTGTGCTCACTTGCCTTGCTGTGGCTGATCTTCCAACAAGAGTGAAGTGACACTTCTAATCTTTCTGGGTGGTGTCTGTTCCATACAAAGTAGCTTATGCACTGCACTTTTATTTTTTCTTGGTAATAAAGCAATAAACCACCACTGTATGTGGTCCTTCTCACACTCTCAACATTCAGTTTGTTGCTATGTGGGGCTTTTTTTTGTGAAACATGTATTTCTTTAAGTGTGAGTGGCTTTGCTGGGGTTTAATTATATGGAAAATTATTTTTTCTTTTTTTCTAAGATACATATAATTTTTAATAGCATTTTTCAAAATATGAAGTATTGTCTTTAACTATCAAAGAGTTGAAATATAATTAATCCAGACTGGCCTCGAGATTGCAGTAGGGAGAGTTTACAGTTTATAAAACATCTCATACAAGAATGAAAGCTTGATGACTTTTCAAATCCTACATTATTTTGAAGCTTAACAAACTTGTTTAAATGTGGAATCTAGTGGTCAGATTTTTATTTTGTTCACCATGTGTAAGCCAAATGTGGACCGAAGGTGTCTATCACATATTTTAAATCTGTATCATTAAAGCTCTCACGAACATGTGCTAATTAGCATTTAATTTATATCTGAAAATTGTGTGCTGCATCTCTCTCATACATGAGCCCAATGCGGTACAGGTGACCTTCACATGTGCACTTGTCCAACAGCTCCTACAAAATGATCACAAATTAAACACTGAGAAGTGTTCTGTCTAGATATAAACGTGAAGCACTGGGACAAGTTGCACTTAGAAATTAATGAACCCCTGCAGCTGGAGCGACTCAAAACATGTCTGGATGGGGCTTGAGTAACCTTATCTAAATTTGAGAGTAGTTGCAAGCAAGGGTTTAGAAAAATAATCCCAGAGGCTCTTACCTGTTTAAATTATTTTGAGAATCTACAAGCTTGGGAAGTATAGGCAAATTTCTACTAGAATTTTGGATGTTCTAAAGAGGCACCCAGAAAAAAAATATGGGAAGTTGCAGACCAAATTAATTGTGCTGATGGACTAGATCAACAACAGAAACAAGTTGTGAACTAGTAGTTTTGAGCAGTTTAACAGCTATTTAATCCCCCAAAAGTAGCTCCTTGTGCTAGCACAGATTTGATATTTTCTGTCAGTGCAGGGAGACCAGTGACAAAAGTTTAGCAAATCAGTCTGACAATCACATGTTTTCCATAATTACATAAATTCTTAACTCTTGTTTTAGTGTCACTCTTGTTTTCACAGAATAAATGTGTAGTTTCCAATTACTTACTACAGTAATTATAATATTACTCAGCACATATAACATCTATTATGTAATATAACAATAACATCTCTTGATACCTAGAGATTTTAAAAGAGATTAGCATTTTGTTTCCCATATGAGCACTAAAACAAGTGCACTTAAATAGATGCTGTGTATGCTCACAGGGGTGTCTGCTAGAGACAGTCTCTAGTCTGGATAGGCAGGTGACTGAAATAACAAGTCAAGAGTTTCGTGATGGGAGAATAAAGCTAGGGAAGTGATAGTAAAACACCCAGAAAAATTTGATATTTGTTTATATGATTTCTCCAGGTGCCATATAAAAAGGCTGAAGCTCAGGGAGTTGAAACTTTAACAGAAAAAAAGCAATGACATCAAGTGGGATGACCAATTACCTCAGCTCATTTTCCTCTGCAGTGTCTAACAGAAAGTCGTGTGCCTAGGAAATTATATCATAACCATGTTAACAACCATAATTCTCCAGTTATGCTCTTGTCACAGCTATGAAATCCTATTTCTTTTTCTATCAGGAAGGGGGTGTGTGCATGTGTATGTGTGTATAAAACATACAGTAGGTAAATATATTGAAGGGCTCTGGTAATTTCATGGTAACCACAAGAGCAAAGCTCATGTTGTTTGTGATGTTAACAGAAACCAGAGATGTGCTGTATGTATGGCCTCATTCACAGTCTCTGAATTGCCTTTTATATAGTTCATGGATCACACAAGATTTTAAGAGGAAAAATATTTTCTTTAAATTCATGTACATAATGTTGCTTTTCCTTCTAACATACCAGAAGAAGGTCTGATCATTTTGACTTATTGTGAAACATTACTGTATTTATTTTTAATACAGGAATACCTTCTGCACCTAAATTTCACTACAAGATATTTGTGTTGTAAATCCTTATAAAGAAATTAAAATTTAATACCAAATGTGAAGTCACTCAACCAACTAAAATGAATAGAAAATTGATATGACTGAAACATTGTTTTGGAATGCATAACTACCTCATGAGAGAAGATGTAAAGCTTTCCTGAATCTTGTGGCATTCCTGAAGTTAAGTTTAGTAATTTGGATTCCTTTCTCTATGGAGGAAACTTAGGGTGCTCCTTGCAAAGTTTTAGAAATTAATAGCTTGTTCACATATTTCCTTAAAAAGACATTGGCATATTTTAGAATTTGCCGCTGAATTCTTTTCTCATTTACACCTGTGCAATCTCACTGAACCTAAATTGAAAGAGATTTGTTTAGGATAAAAATATCAGTAAAATTAGTGGTACTAAACTTAGTTTACTGCAAACCAAACTACTCTAAATATGGGAAGAAAGAGTGATTTTGTGATTCCTACAGACCATATAGGTTATTGGGCACTTTCTAGATGAGCCTCTGAACCTTTGAAGACTTCCCATCATGACTGTATTAAAGGCAAACTTGTTCATGTTTGTATTTAACTTTTTTTAAAATTCCTCCCATAATTATATCTGTGCTGCCTGGGTGACTGCAGCATCTGGTATAGCATTTCTTAGAAAGAAATTTCAGTAAGTCAGATAAATAAGACTTTGTTGCATGGAAGTTAGCTTTGGAGATTATGAGCTCCTTCAGAAACAGCTCTTGTATTAGACACTGTGTGGATTAACACGTTTCTCCCTGGGGAAATTTGTCTGATTATAAGTCAAAACTGGCTCAGGTAGGTTAATTAAGGAGTAATAAGGCAGCTGGGAATTATATCAAACTAGAGAGTCTCCCATGGGCTGATGTTTGAGTCTTCTGAAGAGTGATTATGGGAGGAGGCAACTGGAAAGTTCTGAAACTGTTTTTAGATTTCCTCATATAGACTTCAGGAGGTCCACAAGAAGGATGAAAGGTCTTCCATATCCTTCCTCAGACACTTTACTCCCTCCATTGCCTCCCAGCAGACCCCCTAAAATATGCAGGAGCAGAAGCCTGAGGTGTGCCCAGCCATGTGGGTGTATGTGTGTGTGGAAAGGCACATCCGTAAGTGTCCCGTCCATTGGCCAGGAAATCTCAGATTGGTGAACCAAAACCACTACAGTGTGGAGCTATAACTGCACTCATGCATGTCTATGTAAACAAGCTGAGCAGACCCCGAGTTTGGGGGAATGTGTTTCTATCATGATTTGCCTCCAGGCTTTCACAGAAAACCAAAATGGAGCATCTATTGGATTATTTTTTTCCTGCTGGAATTCCCAAGGAGCTCAGATTAGTTTGTCAGCTCCTGATGACCTTGCTAATACAACTGTTTAAAATATTAACTTTTAAAATAAGACTATTTCATCCTTCCTATCTGCACTAGATCTCAGCTAGATGAGTTCAGTGAACCGTAATTTATCGCTTTAGCTTGTTGGTGGTTTGGTATGTGCTGTTGTAAAGTGATAGGACAATGGGAGAAAACACAACTCATCAGCCTTAGAAACATGTTTTCATTCTGTGTGTGCATATGTGTGTGTCTGTCATAATTCATTACTTCCCCTGACCTCTACTTTGACAGGAAAATATCGCTCAGCTAGAGAGATAACCTTTCTATCTTAAAGTCAAAATTCCTTTGTCTATGGATTTGGAATGTGAATGTAATATTAAGTTTGAAGTGGAAATTCACTTTTCAGTGCTAACTGAAGAGTAATTGAGTTGCTCCAACATATCGCAGAGAACAAAGACACGTGGGCTCAATCGCAGTGCATCAGGGCAAGGATACAGTGAACAGACAACAGATGTTTAGAGTGAAGACAAATATAGCAATGGAAAACAAATAGGAAAGGATATAGTTACTGGCTGACAAGATCTGTACTGTGAATGGGGGCTAAAAATGCCTTGCCTGATGTTATTTGTACATTAAAAAGAAAATCAGCATTCAGGAAAGATATATAGGTAGAAGTGGGGAAGACATATAGAGCTGTATATTGTATAATGGTGTGTGCAAATGAGGAATGACCAAGGAAGTTTGGATATGTCAGAAATTATATCATATTCATGTAGTACTGATAGAGAGAGAGTAGAGAGTCTGGAAAAACTGAAGGGCTGTTGCTGAGTGTGAAGTTTGATCAAATCAAAGTGACTAGAGCAGGAATGAAAGTCCATGCAGTCTCAGATAACAACAAGAGCTGACTTGTCTTAGGTCTTTAAAATCTTCCTGTCTGTTCATCTAGTAACAAACAAGTGAAAAATACCTATCCATAAATAGCATCTATACATAGATGGTAGAAGTCCTGAGACTCAGAATAAAGCTTTAAGTGACTGCCAAGTATAGAAAGGATTATACATCAAAGCTTGAATACATGGTCGCTCCAGACATTGCTGGTAACCACAAAGTTTGTTTCCTAGTCTGTCATGCAATGTTTTCCAGGGATGGGCAATGCAGCTTAAGGCTGAATACTGAAACAGAAATGCCCTCAAACTATAATTTCACATAAAAAATCTTGAAAAGAAATTTTATGTCAAATCTATCTTTGAAACAAATTTAAGACAAGGTCTTGAATGTATTATTAGTAATTCCTGTGTTTTAGGGTTTCATTTGTTTTAAAGTAATTACGCAAGGCTTCTCATTATTAAATTTTTCAAATACTTGTTGGGGTTTGTTACTTGAGAAATCTGAATTGGTTTCTTTTGTTTGCCCTTTTCTAATGAGGAGAAACATTTATGTTGAAAACAATCTATGTTCACACACTCTTTCGACACCTTTTCTCTGATGTCAGTTGTGTGTTTCCATTCGTTTTATTGACTGGGCTGATGGCACTCTGAGTTTCAACACTAGGCATCATATATGGAGCTACAGAACAAATGGATGACAAAACAAGGAACATGACTCATCAGCCCTTGCTCTTAAGTGAGCAATCTCTTATTTTGACTCATGTGATCACTTCACACAATTTTCTAATATGGTTGCAGAGAACTTGTTAAATACTTCTTGCTTTTTTCAGGGGAGAACTAATTACGTGTGAAGTAAAGCAAACCAAGCACTGCAGAAAACAAAAGATGAATTATCTAAGTTTAATTGTATTCATTTTATATGTTCCAGATTCAGAACAATCTGTGGGCAGGGAATACTGCCAGTGGTTCTGTGGTTACCTCCTGCATGCTGCCACGAGATACGTCCTCCTGTATGACACCTTACTCCCATTCACCCCGGACAGATTCTGGCTACACAGGCTTTTCAAATCACCAGAATCAATTCAGCCACATGCCCCTCAATAATTTTTTCACTGACTCGTTGCTTTCTGGGGCAACCAATGGACATGCTTTTGAAACCAAGCCAGAGTTTGAAAGAAGGTCCTCCAGCATTGCAGTTCTACGGATGAAAGCCAAAGAGCATGCTGCCAATATTTCTTGGGCCATGTAATATAGCAATACCTCCTCTCAATTTCTTTTTTTTTTAATTTTTTTTTTAAGCAAACTAAAACCATTTTTATTTCTCATATTTAAAGGGAACAAAAATAAGCTGCTGTGTGTGGAATGCTAGAAATCACAATATACACGATGTCTGCTTAAAGAAATGCAATATAATATTTAAAAATAAACTGAGAATAAACCAAATAGATTTACCATGCATCAAGCTCAACAAGCCCTCTTTGTTTTGCTTTTTATATATGTTTTGTTGTACCAGTTGATGAAATATGATTATAGAACCTGCAAAAGAAAAAAAAAATAAAACTACTAAGCAAATGTGTCTACTCCATGTTTTTTAGCAGCCTTGTATAAAAAAACTGTGCTTTACAAATAAATACTTCATAAAGGAACAATCTGGTAAAAGATAATAAATTTAGTATACTAAACCCATGATGTAAATCTCTGAGCACACCATGCAAAGAAGGAAATATATGACCATTCATGCTGTTGGTAGAATTTGTGTACTGAGTTCTCTCAGCACTGAGCTGCTGCTCTAAGCCAGCTCTGCTGTTTTGCTAAATGTATATTGAGCTTGTCGAATTTATACCAAATGAACAACTAATGTAATAAGAATAGAAGGTCCTACTTTATCTTACAGGCTTGAGTATGGTTCTATTAAGGATAATGAGATTTTTTTTGGTCAAATATAACGCTAAAAGTAGGATCACAGTGTTTAACAGAGTTTTCAAGGACGTGCACAGATTATGTACCAACTAGGGTATTTAAATTAAATCTTGAAAGTTGTGGATAGGGTGTCATGAAGCTTAGGTGACTAAAAGATAACATGGAATAGTACTCCTACACTTCTAACAGAATACAGATTAGGGAAAAATTCTGAACAACAAAACACTTGGGTCCTACTTCCAGTATAGTGCATTTTACTGGGTTTTGCTACTCTATGGTCGAACTAAAACAAAAACAAAAAAAGTCCAACAAGGCTTGTCAGTTTCAGTTTGTAACTGATTTTAAGATTATATTGGAGTACTATTCATTTAGTTTTAGTTACATTTTGTTGAAACTTTGCTTGTATGCTTTCCAGAGTGTAAGACTAGTTTTCTACCTTTAAAGTATATAGGAAAAATCTTTTTGACTGCAATGGCAGCAGGATTTGGCTCTCTGCTCCCAGCCTATCACAAAGGAATTAAAATGTCAGCAGACTTTCTGACATTTCTGGTGGAAAAAAAATAGAGGAGAAGAAAAATACTTTACATCTGGAGAATTGATATCTGCTTTGATTTACTTCTCCTCCCTTTCCCCTGTCACATTCCAAGCTCCTTCAGATGAGTGAAATGTCAGCCTCTTTGAAAGCAACAGTCAGTCTCTCAGGTTCATAAAGGCAAAGTAAATTAATTGAAATAAAGAAGGACTTGCATGGCTGTGATTAGAACAGGATACAACTCTCGGGGCACCCCCTGCTCATTCTTGCTTTTCTCTCTGGCCATTAGTTAGGAACAGAGAGTGCATGGGGGAAGAAGGGAAGATCAGGAAGCAGATTTCACCACAGCAACTGCAGAACTACCAGTACTCACAAAAACAAACACACAGGAATTTCCAGATTTTCTCTTCTCCCACTGAGGGGGGCTAAACTTGAAACAAAAATAGGAGATGGACTCATTCTGTAGCCTTTCAAGGAAATAAACAAACTTGACTTTGAAACCATCAGGATCAACTGAAAATGAGATTTTTACAGCAGTCTTACACAGCTGAAAGGAAAATTGTCCTATTTTCCACTAGTAATAAACTCAAATTTTAACACATACATATACTCCAATTTGTGGTTTCCTGATTCGATTCTCCTTCTAAAAATTAGCTTCTACTTTGGCCTGAGGAGCTGGAAAAGAGTATTCTGGCCAGAAGTTATCTTTTTCATTTTTTATGGTCTGTTTAGACAGCAGTAAAACTAGACTTATAATTTAAAGCAATAAAGGAAAAAAAAAAGAATTTTATTGGTACAGGTAGAGGCATTAGTTTTGTATAGACACTTTTGCCATATGTAGAAGGATGAAAGTAGTAGAAATACAAGGGATTTTTTTAGCAAACTCTTTTCAGTTAATTTATTTTTGTTATATTTTATTCAGTTTCCACATAATTATTTTTTAAGGTACAATATTTAGAACATGCCAAAGCCATACCCAGAACTTTTTGTTAGGGTTTCATTAGTGGACAAAGAAGGAAAAGTTTAGCTGGTAATCTCCCATCCATTTTTGTTGTTGCCTCTTTCAATTTATTTATTTTCATAGCAGAATTTGCTATTGTTTTCTTCTGAAATCCCCCCAAAATAGTTTGTACAAGTTTTTTTTGTGTCAGGAGTAAAGTGTAACAATTCTGAGGAATTTACTGTAATTGCAGATTCATTACAGAATAAATACCCATTTTCAAAATATTGCAACAATTTCAAATGCTTGAAGCTTCCAAAATCAAAGGGGAAAATAAAAGACCATGTCATCTTCCTGCTGATTTTAATTAAGTGAAAGGGATGCAGTTCTAATTAATTCTTCATCCTCAACTCTGGCAATGGAAATTTTTTGTTACTTGTTGCTAGCACAATTTTATACATTAAATAAATAGGTATTCAAGCACTCATTAAACCTGAGGTGTGATAAGTTGCAGGCCTGCATTAAGCTTGTCATGCTCTTGCATCAGCCTCGTCTCGAAGAATGAATGATAGCCTGTTGGTTGCAGCGTTTCATTTAGCTAATGAAAAAGTATCTTCGTGTTAGATGTCAAGTACTACAACAGGGTCACATTCTGCCAGTTTTATTTAGTAGTGCTTTACTCCGTGAGTAGTGGCATTGATGGGAGTGAGACCACTCACATAGGCCAAATTGTGAATCACTTGTAAATGTTTATTCACAATGGCCCCATTCATGCAAAAAAAAAGCCTCTCAGCACAACATGAGTGATCGGCTCATAATCAGGCCCAGCTTAAGGTACAATTCAGCTCCAGTAAGGATGGCAGAATCTGGCCCATGCTGGCTGAAGGCCAGACTCAGATTTTTTAACCAAGATGAGTAGCTCCTTATTCCACAAATAGTGCAAATAGACCCAACAGGGCTATTTGTAGCATGCTCGTTTTCTCAGAAAATTCTAGAAAAGAGACATTTTAATATATGTAAATAATTTAAGTGAGTTTCTGTGAAAGGGAAATTATTTTATTTTCTACTGGATTATACTCCCACATTAGACAGGACTTGTGTTCTTGTGCTTTGATTTTATCACTTAATGATTTCTTCTCTTGAGCAGCTAATCTTTTCACTGCTTCTTGAACATGTGGAAAATACACTAAAAACAAAAGGAGGTGATTTACAAAGCCTTCCTGCCAAGCATGTTAACTAATGTTTGAGATATGTGATCATCATGCTATGCTGAGAAGTAAATTTATAGTACTTCTGGGCAAACAGTCCCTATCCTGTTAAAAGAGAAAGTGAAATATTGTTCCAATTATTGATGCACTGAGTTTTCTCCTGTGATTGATTCATCAACACTTTGAAAATATTAAGCCTGCATTTTAACAAATTTCTGAACAAATGTAAATTTACCCAGAAAAGTAAACTTATTTATATTATGATTTTTACAGGCTCGTAAGTGATAGACAACACTGCATTTAGCAAGATACAGTCTTCTTATGACCAAGATGGTCAGAAAAGTTTGACAAAAATGATTTCTACCTACAGTTTTACATACCACCGGAGCATATCAATGAAAGCATCTTCTGTTGCTAAGAATAAGCAGAAATGAACTATATTTTTCATTTCACTTCTTTACTGTCATAATATTTTGTACAATGAAGTGTTGAAAAAAATCAGTTCAATATGTTAAAGGCATTTTATTTTGACTGTGAACTTTATGGTAAGGCCCTGAAGTATAAAATTTAACAAATATAACATATATTGTCCATTTAATAATGAGATAGTTTAGCATGATATAAGTAAACAATTTTGTTTTGCAAACAATAAAATATTACAGGTGTTATTTTCCAAAATTACTAAGGTTGTTTTATTGATAAATTTTAAAATATCCATGCTATTTCAAAATCAGACTTAAATCAGTCTGATCAGAGTTAGAACTCATTAAAACCACTTATTTTTCTTAGTTTCAAAATATTTTCAGGGGAAGTTCCTTCTGTAACAAGTACTTCTTCCCTGTAGTAGTTTAACCCCAGCCAGCAGCCAAGCCCCATGCAGCTGTTCCCTCACTCCCACATCAGAGAGAAGAGAGATTGCGGAGAGAACTGGAAGGGTGAAAGCTGGAAAACTCGTGGGTTGAGATAAAGACAGTTTAATAGGGAAAGCAAATGCCACGCACACAAGCAAAGGAAAACGAAGAAATAATTCACTCCTTCCCACGAGCAGCCAGGTGTTCAACCATCTCTGGGAGAGCAGGGCCCCATCACAGTAACAGTGACTTCAGAAGACAAACACCATCACTTCAAATGTCCCCCCTTCTTGTCCCCCCAAATTTATGTACTGAGCATGATGCCATATTGTATGGTATATCCCTTGGTCATTTGAGGTTACCTATCAAGGCTGTGTCTCCTCCCAAGCTCCCAGGCACCCCAACTCCCATGCCAAGATAGAAGTATGAAAAGCCAAAAAGGACTTGGCTATGTATAAGCATTGCTCAGTAATAACAAAACCATCTCTGTGTTATCAACTCTGTTCAGCACAAATCCAAAACACAGAGCCACAGCAGCCACTGTGAAGAAAGTTAACTCTACCCCAGACAAAAACCAATGCACTTCTCCAGCACTTACACACCCAAGTAACAAGTGGCTCACACATATCCCAAATGCATACTCCTTATTCATCTGCAGTGATTTTTTTAGATTTGTCTGGCATTAGAATGATGAAGTAGTGTGCAGTGAATGGCTGGGGACAGAATACTCTTCTGGGAGGAGTACAATACTGGAGTAAGGGGGAAACTTAAACCCATTGCAATCCTCCTTTCCTTCTGTGCCTAAACCACTCCTCCTGAATCTCACCAGGACCTGGCAGCATAAGGCTTATTCTATTGCCACCTTTCCAGGGTGGGTTTATGGAGGGATATAAAGAATCATGAGTAAGTCTTGAGGAGCTGGGGTAGGTAGGTGTACGACTGTCATTGGCAATAATGACATACCATGAAATTAAGTGTAGCTTTGTGGAGAAGCATCTCTAATTATGAATTTCAAGGTTTTTTTTTCTCTGCATTTTTGAGACAACAAGGGGACAGAACATTGAAGGAAAAGCACAGCAATGGTTGAAACAGTGAGTCCACAAAATTCCCGGAGCACAGCCATTCTCCTTGGCACCACAGGCTCATTAAAGCTGATATGGCTGTGGCATGAAAATGAAGGAATATATCACAGCACTGCCATATAAAATAGATTTGAGATATTGTCCGGCTCCTGCCAGTTATTTTTAATCTGTTTAAATAACAGCATGAAAACTGCATAATTCCTCATCAAATCTTTTCAAACAGTCCACACATGACAACAGCTCAACTTCGGCTTGACTCTTACTGCCCAGCTTCGTAACAGTGATTATTCCCATAGGAATAACTAGTGCACTAGACTAATAAATACATCAATGTATAGGAAATAATATTGGTTAAAGTAATTGATGTTAGCATGAAAAACTTAATTTCAAAAAGTGTAGATTATAGGATCAGGTCAAAAGTCATATATTCTGACTGGCTTATAGAGTGGAACTTGATGATTCACAAGATGCTGTTACAGGAGTGCATTTCTATGCTCTAGTTCTAACTATAGCAACCTTCTATAATCTAATAGTTGTCTGCTTAATCTCTCAGAAGCTGGGTTCTGCATGCTTTTATTATGAAAATTTATCAAAATAGGCTTGATACTCCCTGCCTTGCACCCACGTGAGAAAATCCATTTATGTGTACTAACTGCAATTTACTTTAGTTTCACCATCATTACAGTGGGACAAAGTCTTCTGCTTTAATCCAATAGTTGCAAAAGATTTGATTTTTGATACTATTACTGCTCTGTTAGTGAGCAAGTTATTGATATGGAGGGGAATGACTAGGTTTTCTAAAGGATTTTTTTTTTATTAAAACCCTTTAATTTGCTTGGTTTTGGTTGAATACAGTGTGATTATAAATAACAAACTGCTTGTTGGTGGGATATAGTCCTAGTTAACACTTTCATAATATTTTTGTCCATCTAAGAAGAAAAGGGCATCGTTAAAATGAAGCTTTGTCAAACAGCATACTCAAAGACAGACAGAAGTAATCTTTGTAAGACTATTTATTCAGGTGTGTTTACAGAAATAATTTTGGTTTAATCATTAAAAATGGAAAACAGCTGAAAACTTTAATGGACAATAAAAATATAAAACATGTTAATTGCGAAGTGATATTGGAGGAACAACTCTGCTTCCAGTGTACTAAGAATGATTTTCCTCATTACTTGTTATAAACATTTTAGTATATAATGAAATACATATTTATATATTGAAAAACCTGTCAGAGATTACTTAAACACATAGGGTAAATAAAATGCTAAATGATTTTGAAAGTCTTTTAGAAAAAGGTCTGGGATAGAGATCAGAGTTAGTGAGTATTATTTAGCAAATGCTTAAGTAGTATATACAATGAGCAAAGAGGAAAATACACTCATTGGCTGGGAGTTTATTGAATATTTAGAGCCAGAAAACTCAGTGTTGGCAAGGAGGAATAAAATTTTCTTTACTCAAAAATCTCCTTATGATCAAATCCTAATTGTAGTCAACAGAAATCTTGCCAATGATCTCACTTGGGAGTAGGATATGATCCCTAATAAACACTTAATAGATTTATTATGCTAAATTGAATTGTCCTGGAACAACATTACTTAGTTTATATGATTTTTTTTTTTGTTAAGGTAGTCCATTCAGCTATTTTTAAAATATGGAAATTATTAAATCAGTGGTTTACATCTGATTTACTACCATGTTTTCTGTATTTGTGTCTGATGTTTTTTACAGAATTATAGAGACATGGACAGACTGAGCAATGCTTTTTGTTTTTAGGGAGATATATACTAAGAGGACTGTTAGTTTTAGTGTGAAAACAGTTCTATGCATATGCTAAATCATTAGTGCAGATGCATTAATTCTTATAAATGTATGAACTAATTGGACTAATTCTCTTCTGGAATTAAAGGCAAAATAATGTAACTGAGATAAACAGAGTCGCTTACATGTCCACATTTATCTACACTTTCTATTTATACTGTTAAATGCTTAAAACAACACTGGCCCATAAATTTGCCTTTTTGTTCTCATTCTTTTGGCAGTGTTTCCTACATGCTGCACTTTTAGAGTGCAGTTTGGTCTCATCTCAAATAAATAAGAGCCATGGAAGGAAAAAACTCCAGCTACAAAGTAGTTCTAACCCATTAAATGCAGATGGCCCACAGGGGGTTTAATCATAAGAGAGAGAGAGCACACATCATGCTGAAATATAGAGCTGTTTTCTATCACTTGTTACCATTTGAATGTCTGTCCCAGGAAAGTGAATTCAATATATCTTCCTGGCCATCAGTTGCCCTCTGAATACTCCTTCTCTCTCTGATGTAGCTAGATTTCCCTTTAGAACATACAGAGATGAATGAGCTCTTACCACACGTAGAAGTGAAAGAAAACATTTCTTTCTGCACCAGAACAGATGAGATTCATCATTAAGAGAATGGATTTGACCTTGTCAAGTGGACCAAAGCAATTTATAAACAAACTCCTACAGGGGAGGCTACTTTTGGCCAAGTACTATATTAGCAGTGTTTTACTTATGCCCGCTGCTACCTTACAATAACTTCATAAACAGGCTGACTTCCTGAAATATAGAGTGCTGAGAGATATCACAGATGTACCTAGAAACACTGGGATAGCATAGGGTTACTTCCCTCCCTAGAGGCGGCGAGGAAATATGTCTACCCACCTTGCTTTTTCATTCTTGGTAAAAGTTGCTGATCACTACCCAAGTTTTATCTTCATTTCAAGTTTAGATATGTGTCAAAGAACATATTTATACTTCAATGTGCCGTTGTTATGTGGTTGTTTGTAGAAGCAGCACCCAGATGGATGATAGTGTCCAATATGAAACTGAGTGACATCTACCTTTCAGAACACTAGCAGAATAACAAAAGCAATTCGACGTGGGTCTATTTTATTTCCAGCATCAGAAAAGGAATATAAAAAGTCAGTAATTTGCTACAAAGTGATTTAGATCAGATAATACTTCTACTAATACCAATAACATTTCCTCCTTTAACAGTATGTTTAAACTGCAGGTAGGAATTTTATCTCTCCTCCTCCCAAGTCTGTGCCACGTCCGCTCTTTAAGTGAGAATAATCTATTTGTGGTAACAAAAGTGCAATGGCTCAAATCTTTTTGTTCTGTCCAACAATCATAAGAAAAGAAGTAAAAATGAGGACATTCAGTGGCTCAAAGAATCCAGCTGTATGGAAAGAGAATACTCTGTGCCAGTCCAAGGCCACAGAGATAAAGTGAATAAAAGACCCATTAGATATGTAAACTAGAAGTACAATTAAAAAAAAAAATACTATGACTTCTGGGACTTACCTCTGCATCTATATCAATCTTAGTCATGCCAGCAGAGTTGTTATAATCTCCTCTATGTCTACAAGAAGAGAATCATGGAACATTTGCAGAAGGCAACTGACAGAATATTCAGGTTTTTTTGTCTAACTTTTCCTGTGGCATGTATCCAAACAGAGATGCAGTTGCATATGCAATTACTTCCTTCAAAGACTACAGAAATAAGCCTGTATAAGTTATCATTTTTAAATTTATTCTCTGTTGATACTGCCTTAGAATCATAGGGCTGATGACAGTGAGAAGGAGCTCTTCTCATATTAGAAATTTACGGAGTATGGGTGGAGCCCTTCAAGCCATGACATTTCCCAAAACTTCCAGGAGTCTCCATAATTAACAAGCCTTATGTGAGCAGCCAGAAGCTTGATACGTATTTTAGCTTAGGAGAAATCTGCTGTCCAAGTCTTGTCTGCTTCATCATAGAAGCTCTTTATTGTTCAAACCCAAGACCACAGTCTTGTTCCATTGCCAGTCTATGCTTCATTGCCAGGAGATAACAATTCTGACCCTCTTGAGGTCAGAACAATGAAAAGAATTTCCCAAGTCCCTAAAAGGCATTATATTGCATATATTCATAGCAGATTTATGCCTTATTTTCCTGTAGGTCAAGTTCTCAAGGTCTTCTGCTGTTGGGTTGAGAAAAGGGAAAAGGCCACTTGCTTGCTTCTTATATCAATTATTCATTTTTCATGCACCCCTGTGTGTGTGCATGAGAGGAGTTCCTGAGTCAAAGATGGAGATCAGGCACACAGTCCTGATGCTAGTTTCCTAGTTTTATAATCACTTCTCCACCCTGATTTACAAAAGTGTAAGGAAGGATCTTGGACCCTGTACCGAAGCATGCTTATACTGAAAATATATAATTAACAGAAAAAAAGAAAGATCGTAGCAAAGGACCAGTGACAGAGTACTACTGTATAGCTCTGTCTTGACTCACATTTTTATAAGCATGCATCTGTTTACGCTCTCTAAGAGGAAGATCAAAGTTCACAGAGAATTTTTATTGCCCTGGGAAGAAATTTATCTCTTTTTAAAAGAAGAAAACATGGTTTATTATCTGCTTTAAATGAAACATAAACAAATCTGTCCCTCTCTTCACTTCAGCACCAGACAGTAAGCATCCAAGATGGGTGACACTTAGTGAAAGGTCTTGAAATTTCTCTAAAAACTAATTCATCCTGAAATCAACCCTCACAGTTTTGATCTGCCTGAAAATTTACTAGGATGTTTACAAAGAGGATATTTGGCTTCTGAATTTGGTCCTGTGGATTAATGGGGTAATCACATTTCTATTGTCTTTTAGTTTTATTGATTTTACTGTAAACCACAGACCAAGATACTAAGGGCTATTTCCCATTTATTCTGTGTGTCAGTATTCAGATGGGGGTCCTTGGGAAGTTGTCAGAGGCAAGAATTCTATAAACTGAAATAGCTTGCTACAGAAGACATTTTATTTATTTTAACTTCCCCACCTCCATTCCTTTTTGGCATCCAATATGCATATTTAAAGTGTTGCTGCTACTTTCCAGTTTGACTTTAGAGCTCTTTGTTTTTATATAAAATAGTTCTGTTGCATTCCTTTAGTATGTCAAAGCAAAATCAAGCTTGCTTTAACTCTTCAAGCTTTATACAACTCTGCTTTCCTTTAGTTGATATGCAGGCTGGCTCTCAACTGTTGTTTCTATTTCATGGATGTTAGCAAAGTTGTTGCATGGCAACTAAAATGCTCCTTTTACACAGCCCTGATATAGTGTTAGAGCGCTCCCATGCAATGATTTTTCTAACCCAAAAATGAGTTTTTCAAGTCATCTTCCTTGGTTTTGTAGGATATTATGGGTTTGTACAAAAGTGATCTAGTGTCATTTATTTTCCTAAATGTTCAGCTTATGACATCTCAAAACAGAAACCGTCCATAATTTTATGCAGAATGGTTGGCAAAAACAACTATGTAAAACTATTTTTGTAAGTCAACAGATTTATGACTTCCTCTGTTTCCTCATTTTTAGTTCTCATTCTGAAGAAAACTTCCATATTCACTTCCCATTTGATATTCTCCATCTATTCAACCACCTGTTAGTCATAAACTAATCTTCTTTAATGCTATGCTGATTCCATTTTCTCAGCTACATCCTTCTTTTCATTGATTTACACCTTTTTCAGCTTGCAGCCTTGATAGTTTTCATGAATTGGGAAACATATTTTTCCACTTAAATTTGTGCATTTTTTGTTGTTGCTGATGCTGTGTCATATGGGATTCATACTCAAAGACTTCTTCCATTCAGTGTTTACCACGGAAGTGCTGTCAGTATCTAGCTTTTACTAGTACCAAACTCTGGTTGCAAATATATTGGTACTGGGAAAATCACGGTAGAAACATATTAACTAACACAGGTTATACATTTTTTCCTGTTAATCCTGGAGGAGAAGCAATTGATATCTCTCTGGATCTACTTAGTTATTTGTCTAGCAGGTGCCATTCTGCAAAGTTGAGGGGCCATGGGGAAGAAGTACTTGATTCCATCATTATTGCAGAAGTATCTCCTGAGGAGATCCTTTTCATCCAGCTTTGACAAACAAACACATTAAAAAAAAAAAAACAAAAGATGATATGCTAAATATGGTGGAAAGGGAAGAATTATATGAAATATATACTGTCAGATGGCTAAGTTTTTTATTTTTAAGTATGGTATTTATATAGACCACATTGCTTTTGCATGTCACAGAACACAACAGATCTCTTATCTTTAGTAGTCATGACTTATTATTTTACATTTTCTTTGAATTTTAAGTAAAGTTCTCAGTTATCATTTCTTCTGACTTGTTCCACAGATACATAATATGTATTATTCTCTCATCTTTCTAAATAAATAATACAAATAAGATTTTCCAAGGTGGAATTAGAAAACATCCTCTCTGTACTCCACCTATTTTTATTCCTGCTTCCTTGAGAATTTGCCCAATGAGTTGTACTTTGCTTGGACCACAGGAGGTAAGAAGTTGCTTTATATCTGCTGGCACAGGACTTAAACTGAAGCAGAGGAACCTTTCTTTAATACTGAAAATTGCATTGAGAGGCATGACAAAAGCATCATTTAACACAAGGCCATCCAAAGGGAATTCTGCTAGGTGGAGTATTACAAAGATCCAATTTTTGTTTCAATAAACAAAAGAAGAATCTGGCAGAATGCTTGAAGAATATGGCAATTATTGGTGGAACAGGATGGGGACTTCTTAAGATGAAAATCTGCTTGCTAGATCATTAAAAAATTCTCACTCATGTTTGCTCTCCTTTTGCACTTGCATGGTGATTTCTTAAGCTTCAACAGAAGTTAATAAAAGGACGTGTCCCTAATATATCTGACAGATTGTTGCAAGGATGTTTTGATAAAAATTATTATAATTTTTCAAGTAGATGATGAAGCTGAACCTGGTCTCATGAAAAGCAGAAGTTAACAATAATTCTACCTGATGATATGCAAAGCAGAAATGACCCTGCATGTCTCAAAAAGCCTGTGTTTTCCATATATGCATTACATAGGATTTAATATTTATTACCGTATTTATAAAACAGTGTTACCATGATTAAGGATACCCAGACTGCATCTTCATATTACACTATTCAAAGACAACATGACACAGTATGTTGTTGATATATTCTAAATATACAGGTATATATTTTAACAGTCATAAAATGTTTGTGTTTGAATTTCTTGATCCATATTTCAAACACTAAGTCACATTCTCTGCAGAAAGTTCCATGAAAGATATTAAAATGCAGAGATTGACACTATGTGGCCTTTTCAAATAGGTGATATTTACAGTAAACCATTGTTCAGACAAAACCAAATGAATCTGAAATATTTACAAGCCTTAAAGTGAGATTTGTATTGCATTTCAGAGACTAATTTTCATTTTTGACTTTGCCTCCCATAAAATATGGTTTCTATTTTTCAGATTCTGAAGAGGCCTCAGATCAGTGGTGCAAGCAGTTGCAAGTTCTAGATGGAATCAGTGACTCATTGGTAGTTGGAACTTGTCTTGAAAGAGCGCTTGGAGCATATTATTAACAAAGACTAAATTTTCATGTCATAGTGCTATTCTCAAACTTGAGTACCAGCCATTGGATTTTGATTTTGCCCCCTCCTTGTGTTAAAATCTCTGCTGTGTGCAGCTGCTGGCAGTGGGGGCTGCAGAGGAGACCTCTGCAGGAGCAGGGCAGCATCCGTCTTGTGCCAAACCCATTGCACAGCACAGCTGAGCCCAGCAGTGAAACTGGTGGTGCCTCTGAGAAAACACTTGGGAAAAGGCAAAATTCCCGGGCAGAGAGAGGAGGAGGATGTGACAAAAGACTGAGGAAGGATTGAGGGAACACCAAGATCAGAGGAAAAGGAGGAGGAGGGTAAGGGTGTGGAGATTCTCTGGGCACCAGAGCAGCTATCCATTGCAAGCTATGCAGTGAACTGCGCAGAGATATTGAAGGAACTAAATCCCTTGTGGAGAATCCATACTGGACCAGGGTACAGGTGTGATAGGGAAGGAGGAAAAGAGAGGAATTATTACATATTGACCCTCCTCTCCTCACCCATCTGTGTCACTTTTGGGGTGTGTACAGGAGTTGGGAGTGAAGGAGCGAAGTTGAACCTGGGAGACTGGGAAGGAAAGTTGTTTTGATGTTTGCCTTTTATTTGTCACTACCCTAATCTATTTTAAATGGCAAAATTTTAAATTTAAAATTAGTCTTCCCCAAGCTGAACCAGTTTTGCCCAGCACAGTAATTGGTAGGTGATCTACCTGTCTTTATCTCCATGTGTAAGCTTTCTAATCCTGGTTTCTCCTCACTTTGTGCTGGGATGGGGAGTCACTGAGCATCTGGATGGGAATTCAGCCCTTAGACAATGTTAACATATTAAAAAAACAAATTGTTTCTGGGTCCAAAAAAATTTGGTCTAAGACATGTTGTGCAGTCATCAAATTGAAGATTTCAAGGGATTAAAAATCTTCCTCTGCCCATGACAAATCTGTTTCACTTTTCAGTCTTTCCAGTACAAAACATTTTTTCATTGTTTCTCAAAAAAGTTCATCAGTCCTAGTCTGAAAAAAACCACTCCCTAATTTCATAGGGTCGTTTACTCTTCCATTATTAATTTGATGACCACATCTAACACCCATTTATGACGTGTTGGATGGAAAACAGGTTTCACAAGTCTGAGTTAGAGTCTGAAGAAAAGGTGTTTCTTATTTTGTGTTTAATGTCACATCTTTGAAAGATCATCTCCTAGTTTTAATCTTTCACCTTTTTTACAAAACTCTGGAAACCACTGAAAGCAGTTATGAGCATTTACGTTGCAGAAGACTCATATAGTGAGGAATTAAACTAGTCCAAAAATTTACAGGGGTGAGAATACTGCAGAACCAGGTCTTTGACGAGTAAATGACACTACTTTAAATATCACATTAGTCATAAATAGAAGGATAGCATTATCTCAGGAGAAGCTGAACAAAAACATATCCATGTAAATATTAGAAGTAGCAAAAAATACCTGTAAAAACATATCAACCATCCAAGAGGGAGTGTTAAGAAAGATTCCTTTCATGGATGTTATTTTCTACCCTATTTCTACCCGCTAAATATTTTCTGTGTATCCTAACTCCTTGTGAGTGAGAACACATGTAAAGGATGTTTTCCTGATGCATGGCCAAATGCAAAGAGTGAAAGATAAGTTATGTAATACCTTCTAACTCCTGTGATGGTTAGAGAGATGGCACAGAGATGCAACAATCTACTGCTACTAACCTATTCTGCAGGACACGAGTGTGGCAAGATAAGGAAGCAGCAATATTCTATATTGATAAAAAGAATATTTCTGCACAGGAAACTTTCATATTAGTGGAAAGTGTGAGTCTCCTCAGACACTAAACACAGATATTACAGAAAACTCCTAACCAGTATTTTTCACATCATTGGCTAGAGAGGAAGCCTAGGAAAATTTGCCTTGCTTATCTGAAGTTAGTTTTATGAAAACAATGGTTTTATTGAAGCCTCACCACTGATTTACTAAGCAGAAGATATCTTTCTGACTTTTAGTCATGAGAATGAAAGGTGGTTGAAGGAGTGACTACTGGTATCAATTAAAGTGTCCCTAGGTCTGCAGTGGCTTTCTGCAGCCCATTCCAAGATGATTATGGGCAGTAAGGCAACAAGGTGAATTCTGTGCTGTCCCTATCTGAGTGCTCAGTCATTGTCCAAGTTGGAGCTTACAACTCCAAACCTCTGCCAGGTGTAAGAACAAGTCTGGTGCTGTTCACTCCAAATGAATCTGCCTTCTCTGGATCTCTCTTTTGTAGTCCTGCCCTTTCTATTTTTCGGAGCCACACACATAGATTGAAATGAGAAACTAGAAAGGCAATAAGGAGATTTTCTCAGCCCTGCACATATATAACATATCCCACAAAAGTTATGAGAGTTAGATGTTTAAAGCTCCTAAGGGTCTTTATACTCTTGTGTTGAGCAAGTTCTCTCCCCCCTGTCCATAAAGAGGACAGGAAAACCCTCTGGAGAGGTCATCTGTGATGTTCATGATCTCTGAAATGCAACTATTTTAACTATTTTATAAATCAGGTTCAAACAATTTGAAGTACACAAATGTATGCAAACCTCTGAGGGCAAGTATGTGGAAAAGTTCCTCCCTCTTCCTATTTCCTTCTCCCTCCCCACAAACAAGGCTTGCAGATGTTTTCTTCTGCTCTTTATTCTTTTCTTCCTGTTTGGCTGTGACCCTTACTCCCAACTGATTCTTTTTTGTCAAACTTTTGTTTTTTCCTGAGCCTTTGATCCTGTGCTTTGACTCTTGCAATAGTGCACATGACACTATTATTTTTCTAGATTCATTTTATGATTCCTTACCTCTCAGAGTCCCCACAAACAATAACATACACTTGTTTTGTCAGTGTCTCTCAACAAAAGAAGGGGTCTTAGAAAAACTACCACCTCACCTAAGGACAGGTGAAGTTTAACCTTTTATGTGTGGGCTGAATACTTAAGATTATGCACTACAGCTATCAATTTGATTATCCAGTCTCTCTTTGTTTATATATCTTCAGTTTCCCAGCTAGGCAAAACTAGTCAAAGGTTAAAAAATGTGCTAGTAGAACCAAGTATAGAAGACACATAGCAGACAAGAGGCTAGGGTTCCAGCACTGGGCCAGGAACAATAGTTTATTGTTCTCAGAAAGAAACGTTGCCTTATGCCAAAGCTGTAGATACCCTTAGGTCTTCAAATGACTTTTTCCCTGCTTTCTTTGATCAGACATCTCAGTTTGATCAAGAAAGGTGTGACAAAGAGGATCTCTGTCTATTTCAAGGAACATAAATGTACCTACACGGATAAAGTTCTAGTTGTAGTTGGGTACCAGTCATGTAGTAGATGATACATGCTGTGAGAAAATCGTAAACCAGGAATACAGATCAACAAATCTAGACATTAGTAGCAAACTAGAAAGGTTTTTCTCCCTGAAATTGTGATTCAGATACATATATTGAGTAGCATGCATGTGTAACAATAATTATAGAAGGTACAGCTTAATAAAATTTGCAAGTATGTCTTTTCATACACCTCCTTTCAGCTGCTGCAGTGATTTACTGCAATCTTACCATGCCTTGCCTTTGAAGTAAGGTGACTCTCTAGTCAACACAAAGCTGATCAAGGAGGCTGTCTCTCTTTTGCAACAACAGTGGAGGAAGTTATTTAAGGTTACTACTGTCAGCTCCACACAGATCTTCAGACTATTTTAATTTATGTCATAGGCAGGCAGGCCCCAAGCTGTGCTCAGATGATCAGAAGCATCAGTAATAATTTCTAAACAACATTTTTTTTTCTCAAGTCTATGTGTTAAATACAACTTAACTGGAACAGAGGGAATCAAATGCAACTTTTCTAATTTAATTGAATGAAATCTGCAATCTATGTGAAGAGAGGTAAGAGAGAGGATACAGGCTGAGACAGTAAATAATTGCCATTACAATAAAAAGAAATAAATTGCTTTTCATACTTCTTAAAAAAGTATTTATTTAGAAGCAAATATCTAGTTAATATGTAATAAAACCCCTAAGATAAAAGATCAATAAAGAAAGATAAGGATAAAGGAAAAAAGGGAACAAGAGAGAAGGAAACAAGAGTCTTTTGAGTCTATCCATCTTCATAAAATACATTCTCATGAAACAACCCCCAAAATGTGAAAGCAACACTAAAAGGAAAATATCCCATAGGATCAAGTCCATATAAAGAAACATATCTTCGGCAGACAGTAAATCAAAATTGCCCAACCTGGTTCACTCCAAGTTGTCTCAAAGTTGGCTGGAACTAAGGGAAATGCTGGAGAGTTCTGTAGTTTCAGAGTTCACATTGATGCATCATCTGAGTCTCAGACAATTCTGTTTCTGTCTTTCTGACCCATAACCATGGCAACTGACATGCCCAGCTACCAGAGCCAGGAAAGGTATCTAGTTCTTCATTCTCTAGTGGTTATCTTTGTGTAATTTCGTATTTGTGTATCCCAGATATAGGCAACAGAAAACACAGTAGTACTTGTTGCAGAGCTGCTGGCAGAAGTAATATATTTATATGTGTATATATATATATATAGTATATTTATATATAAGAATATAATATATATATATATATTTGACAATGTAAAAAACCAAACAGCCAAAAACCCCCCCAAAAACCCCACTGGTAAATTGGCTGAATGCTGGCCATCCTGGTTAGGATTACAGAAAGGTTTTTGCTGGATAACAAATTCAAATGGCATGTATACTGAAATCATGATGTTGAGCCATTTCCATACTATAGGACAAACACACATGTTTCTCTTAAATTTTAAATCCTAAAGTAGCCAAGACATGGCTATAATTCAGCACTTCTCCAAAATTTAGAAATATTCTGAAACTTTATGTAGAAAGTGACATAAAGCAATTGGAGACAGGAACAATTAAAGCTGAAGATTTGTAAGTTAATGAAAACATAGGCATATTCTGGTTTGTGATTACCTTTTCTTTTAAAAAGAAATTGTCTATGTACTTACATAAGTTAGTGCCAAATATTAAGTAGGCCACAGATTTATTCTATTGCAACATAGAAACAAATTTTAAAAGTCTTAAATATGGGAGCATGGAATAGAATATCCCTGAAGTTTTCAATGCTCCTTAATGTAGATATGTTTATAAGATACATATATAGAACAGAGAAGGTTAAATCCTGAAATCAAAGAAAAACCTCCCTCAAATCCTAATATGTTTATTCTTCTTCTGTGTCATCTCTGCTATTCTGTATGCTTAAATTGTTTTCCACAGGCCAAATGCAAAAGGTTTTGCAGTTCTTCTCTACTTAGGATGATTTGTTGTCAAGCCCTGAAATTAATTGTCTTGTTATTACTTGCAGATTTATAGCTCCATCAGCTTTGTAGTAACCTCTTCTTTTATGGGTGTTCTTTCTTTGAACATTATAAAATATCTGCTACCTCTTTCCTTTTTTTTTTTTTTGGTTAGGACATTTTTCAAAGCTCGCTAACTTTGACACCAAGAGGACATGGATTGCATTTCACTGCTTAACTTAGATGATGCAAAAACCACTTGGCAAGATACTCTATTGAAACAATTCTTCAAGGTACTACCACACATTTAGTGCTCAGGAGTGAAACAACTATCATTATTTGCAGTGCTTTGCTTCAGAGATAACAGCTGAGGAAGAGGCATGCTAGGCCTGCTTCTCAGACAGCTCTTTCCTCAAGCTCTACAGTTTGATTATAAAATAAGTCCAGCTTTCCGAGCTCTTGGATAAAAAGCACCATGTTCACACAATGCAAAATATTTCTTTGATGTAAAGTTAGTTGATTACTTTAAACTTAATCGATCATTCAGAAAAAAAAATTTCTACTTTTTTTTATAGGTGCCTCTTAATGTCTGGTTCATACCAGCGGTGTAAAGCATACCAGCTTTGCCTGTATGAATGCAGGAAACATTATTCCACCCTTATTCTGTGATAAGATCACAGTAAGGTAAATGACAAATAACTATGCCACATCCTAGAATTTTTTTCTAATTTATTTTCACGACTTTGTCATAAATATTACCATTGTTTCTAATTAGTCTTATCTAGATAGAAGGTTTTGTTCAGACACTTCCTGTGTGACAAGTATATTAATTAGTACCCTGGAATTATGCTGGAGCACTTAGGATTACATTTTGAAGTCCAAACTTCTTGGTCTGAGCTTCAACAGACTCAAGTAGCTTGCTAGTGACCAGAAAATCTTGTAACACTTGTTCATCTGTAATTTACACGTACTTTCTCTGAGTTCTGTTAAAAAAAAAAATAAAAAAATCTTATATTCTTCTATTTAAGACTGCCATCCATGATTTTCCTATTTTAGAGAGAGCACTTGAGGCCCAGTATGTAAGTTTAAAACATCAAGATGCATTGACAATCTAATTTCTAAATGGAGTGCTTATGAAATTGTCACCCTTGTGAGTAGAGGTGAAACAAAGCACATCCAGTACTGAACTAAACTTAAAATTCACCCTTAGAAAAACAATCTGAAGCTTCCACTTCCCTTGACTTATATCTGCTGGACCCATTAAGCTTCCCACTAGTTATTAGATGGTAAAGTAAGTTAAGACTGATTTTTCCTTTTTTTGTCTTTTTTTTTTAAATTATGCTATCATAGCAATTATCTCAAATTAATGTTGAAAATTATATTTTTCAATTCTATATTGTTAATTGGTTAGACTTTTTAGTTACTGTTTATTTTTTTCTTTCTCACTACTGATGTTAACCTAGGTTAGAAAGAGAGGAGGAAATAAAGGTAAAAATTTGCCTTTTTCTTGCTATGAAACATGCAGGCATGAAGTGTAGTGTTCATTGTAGGATGTTTCTAGGTTAATTTTAATATCCAATAACATCAGAATTTGTCTCCTCATGCTGATAGTTTGAAATGTGCATATACATGTGGTATCAAATTCATACTTCACAGAGGTGAAGGGATGCTTTCGTGAATTGCCACTTTAGATACAAACTAAAACTGTAGCTTCCAATCAGCATAAAGCAGGAGTTGATAAAATTAAACCAGTCAGAGACACCACTCTGGACACACTTAGTTGGCATGTCAAGCAGCAGATGGAAACAACTGATAATATATATTTTTTATGAAATATCTGAATCTAGGATTTAATCAGAGAGATGATCTCGTATATTATAGAAAAACAGTTTATATGATTGCAGAAACTGTTATCTTTGGAAAAGTTAGGAACAATAAGTTTGAACAAAGAAAAATATTTTGTACCAAACATGACACCTGAAACTGAGCCCCTATATGACCTGTGG
Source organism: Tychaedon coryphoeus (assembly GCA_013398595.1). Taxonomy (NCBI): domain Eukaryota; kingdom Metazoa; phylum Chordata; class Aves; order Passeriformes; family Muscicapidae; genus Tychaedon; species Tychaedon coryphoeus. The sequence continues at coordinate 138,059 of WBND01000585.1, read as the reverse complement.
TGTACATGAACTGGTGTTATTTCAGCATGAATCTCTGGTTTCACTACAGCATAAGTAAACATTAGCATTTCTGATCTCTGACATGTTCTGGAAGATGGGAGAAACCACAACATTCATCCCAGGAATGCATGGTGACACACTGATGCTCCAGGCCCAGCCAAGCCACTTCATGAAAGGCAAAAGGCTGTGCCAGTCAGGCTGCATTTTGAATTCTTGCTGTATCTGAGCAGAGAGTGATGGATGAGCTGTGTGCAAGAAATGGCATAAACACCTCTTAAAAAACCGCAGCTGCACTTACATCAGTCCTAAAAGGCAAACCAAGGGGGGAGAAATCATGAAAAACTGAAGAAAAATTGATTCATTTATATTCACAGAGGAAACAATTTTCAAGCACATATAGAATGCGAAGGTAAAGAACAAAGTAGTTGGTGTCCCTCTTTACTTTTGCAGTATTGCTGAAGTATTTCACTGTCTCTTTCTCATTATTCCTCATTCCTGTGAATGTATTTTTATTTGGATTGCCATGGAGCAGTGAAGCTGGAATCAGGGTTCTTTCCTTCTTGGTCCCATACAGAAGAGGAGTGTTCTTGTCCTAAAGCTTTTTGCCCTCAAAGAGCTCAATCTTACAACTGATGATAACAAACAAAGAGATGTAGCTGCTGGGGATAGTAATACAGTCTTATGTTTTTTAACTGACACCCATAAAATTTCATTTCCTCAAGCATAATTACAAGTTGCAGCCACCACTATTTCACACATTCTATTTCACTAGCTAGAAATAAAAATGTTTTTAACAAGACAAATAGCAACTGGAGCAATTTTCTTACAGATATGATGGATTCTTGAACGCACTCCTAAAAGCTGTTGTAACTAGATAGAGGTTACAGGTTTTGGACCAGTCAGTAGATGAGTTTCTATTACCTGACTTTTTGCAATCATGTTAATCAACAGAGGTGATGTCTGAGTTTAAGATATACACATCTTTTTACCAAAAGAAGAAATGAAAGGAGAAGTGGCAGAGTTTAATTCATTAATATTTTTGTTTGTATACTTAAATATTTGGAAGCATCATTTTGAAAGCTATAAGACAAGATAATTGTTTTTTTATATTTTAAAAATTTGGCTAATGGTTCTTGTCATCGAGTTGGTGCCAGGGTTGAAAACACATTTTTAATATACATATGTAGTTGCCCAAGATACTTGGACCATCAAACCACAAAATAATAACCTGGAAATTCCTCCCCAATGTTCCTTTATTATTAGTATTTTGATCCTTGGTAGAGATTGGATTGCTGTAGAAAAGTTCATGCACTTCTGCTTCAGTGTCAAAGTGGTTTTCTGGCAACGTGGCTGGCTTATGCTGACTTCCTGCTTTAGGCTAAAGAAATCTGTAATAATTCTGGGTTATTCATTCCATTAAATGATCCTGCATCTATAGTCCCTTCCCACTGATTATCATCAGAAGCCCATGCAAAGCTGCAGGAAACCCAAAGAGAAACATATAATATCTCAGATGAGAACACTGAAGAATGGATGAAATGCCCATTTCTTTTCAGTATGTTCAAATTTATGAACTCTGATTGTTTCTTGAGCAGAGTTGGTCCATCTGTGCCTCACACATCGAGAGCACAATAAAGATAATTTGTAATTATTATCATGTTTTTCTTTCTATCACTTTTTCTTGGGTTATTTTTACACACTCTAGTATTTATATAGGTGCAACTAAAGAAAAATGCGTTGCCTCAATACTCATTCAGTCAATGCTTTAAATATCCCACATTTTTGATGTTTATTTTGACTAAACAATTTCCCTGACATTGTCTTATTTTACAGATTAAATTTAGCTAATGGATGAATTTCTTCTGTGGAATAATTTGTTTGCTCAATTTAAATTCATAGGTCTTTAACCCACTTGTTTCTGTACCAGGAACTGAGATACTCTCACCCACACCCAAACATACATGCTCTACACAGAGGCAGAGGCTTTCATTTTGTGTGCAGAAAAATCCATCTCACTAGCTGTGGAAGGGAAGGAAACTCTCTCAGGAGTTCATTCCAAATGCAATGTCAAGTTTACAATAAACAGAATAATTGCACTGTTTACAGGATTTATTTTATTAATATCCTTGTGATTGCTGCAATTGTAAATAAATCTGCTCCTTGCCACAAATTTATTTTGTTTTTCAGAAAGAGGGACAGATTTGCTTCCTTTGCCTGCAATTATAATAATGAACAATATATATTTATATTTAGTTTTCTTTAGCCAATGTAAGCCAGACAGCCAGGCAGCTGTTGATCTTAAAGGATTATCACAGAACAAGTTCACTTAGTTTTAGATAGTAATTTATCATTTGTGGCAAAATCCTGATTGTGTTTTTAAAACAGTTGAATTTTTAAAATGGCAGCTCCAAAGTATATACAATATCTGAAAAATGATGTACTCTTCTATGATAAACAGCATTAATTCATGGCATTCACAACTGAACATTCAGTGAGGCTGTCAACCTCGTGCTCACATCAGCCATACAGCAATTGAACACAAAAGGCCAAAATGTGCTGGCAAGAAAACAAATTTTTGCCTGTAACTTCTGGTTACCTTGATTAGAGAGATTGGTTTTGCACCATCTCTTCCCCCAGAAACTGGAGGGAAGATTAAGGCTGTGTAGTCCCTGAAGGACCTCCCCAGGACCCTCGGCAGCTTTTGGATATCAGTAAAGTAATTTTATTTTTTAAAGAGTCTGATTCAAATTTGAGTTAACCTGTATATAAGTGGGCCATTAAAATGAGCAGACATACAATCTACCAAATTAACTGAGATACTATGTTCATTTTGTGGTAAGTTCTTTAGGTAGTAGTTGTTAAGGCAGGATTTATTGCTTCGTCCTGTAGCACCAGCAGATTGCACAGTAGTACTGAAGAACTGTCTCAGTGCAGGACAGCCTGTCAGAGCAGAAAGTCAGCTGCAGCCTGCTTACCTCCATCTTCCTGCTGGAACAGAGGGACAACAAAGAAATGTTCCTGTCTCGTGTCAGGCTTGGCTACACTTTTGACTTCCTAATATCTCAAGCAATTAAAGTATTCTGAAGCAGTGTGAGAATTTCCAAATACAGAACAGGGGCAAAAGCCTCAGACTAGTTCACTGGAAACACACAAAAATGTCATGTCATGGCAGAGATGTACAAACTGAAAAATGAAAAAAAAAAAAAAAGGATAAGAAAGATTGTATTAGTTTCAAGATGCAGACAGATGCATCTTCAACTTATGTAAGGACTAGAGATCTTAAGAGTTTCTTTCCCCAGAGGAAATTTTTTTACTTGATAATTCAACAGAGTTCACATGCCTATTTTAATTAAATTCTTGAGAAATTTAAAACTCTTCAAAGATTTTTTGTCATTAATATTTTTCAATTTGATCCAAAAATATGTTAATTTGATGTTTTTACTTTATCAGTCCATAAGAAACTAGAATCTTGCTGGAATCTAGTTGGACATGATATTAAGTGTTTTAAAATGGTGTATTTCTAGACATAAAACAGGAATAAGTGCAAAAAGGCAGAAGAAAACTCAAAAAAGGTAACTAGATTTTTTATATTTTCAATTGAAATTATTAAATATACAGAATACCAGAATTTTGTTTTTAATAATTGATCTCTCTTGTGCACAGAAAATGTGAGCCATGTTCTTATTCTGCCACATGTCCATATCCATCAGTCCGTGTGTCTCAAGGAGTTATAAGGATTTGTCACCACTTTCTTCTGAAAAACCTTCACAAATAAACCATTTGGTTTTTCCCTATCAGATAATGGGTAAATCCTGTGACATTTTACTAGTATGCAACACAGGACATCATTAGCAGAGGAAAAGAGTCAGCAATAAAATCAACTGGACGTTAAGCTCATTCACAAAACTTAAGTCCCTGTTGAGTGTAGTGTTAAACATGCTTGATTGTTTCATTCACTGGGACAGCCATTGATGGGGTCCCAGAACCCTAGTTAAGTTTTTATAAGGCTTTTCACTAGAGAACTTCACTAGGGAACATAATTGTTATTTCCACATACCTACATTCAATTTTCAGGGATTACTTTTAAGTGTGAATTCTTAGGTATTTCTTCCAGCTGCCTCCTGTCAACCCATAATCCCATATACTGAGCTCAGTCCCTGCAGGGTAAGCACTTGATCCTAGGGTCAAAGGTCCTTTAGCTCTTGACTAATGCACCTCATTAGAAGAGGAAAGCAGAATGTCTCCAGTAATTCAAATGTCATGAGAAGTAACAGAACTATATATTTCTAATTGTGTTAAACAGGATTGTTTTATTTTAGTCACAATAAAAAAAAAGCTGAAGGTTTCCCATTTATAACCACTGGAAACACTGTCTAATTTGTTGTGCATCCATGTGTGGTGTGGGAGTGTGCAATTAAACTGGAAGGAAATTAATTAATAGTTTAATCATGTGCAGTAACATTTTTTTTTGTTGTGGTAGGAGGCTTATAAATTCATAACTATTCATTACGCAAGTATTCGGATTAAAATGAACATATCAGTTAAATGAAATGCTTTTTTTCTTAGTGCTTTATGTATGGTAGATATGTTAGGTAATGGTTTTACCCTGTGCTGAAAAAATAATCACCTCATAAAAAGCAGGTTTTGATTAAGCAATGAAACTGGAACTTAAGTTCACCTGAATCCCTAAGCAAATGTAAGCTACTGCATTTTCTACATGAGCTTTTCTATGGGATCACTGTAGTTACAAAAAATTTCCCTTTGCTTTAGAAGTTGAACACACTTATTTCCATTTTAATGTTTGTAATGCTTTTTTACTTTAAGTTGACATCAGGAATACTTGCTGTTTTTCACCTTGCATTCTGAAGGAGCTTTGCAAGGTGATTATGTAAACTAACTTGTTTGTAAAATTTGAACTGCAATTATTCAATTAAAGAGCTTCATTCATTTCAGTAAAACAACTTACGCCTTGGCATCCAAACAAGTTAAAAGAAAGAAATGACAGTTAAAGTTTTATACCAACTATTTTTTTTAAAAAAGCAAAACATTTTGTATATTAATTGAATGTAGATACAGAACATGAAATGCCACCAGAGCTAAAACCGCTTTACTGCTGATTTCAAAATTTGAATTGTCCCTAAAGTTTGTTTCATCAGACTTCTGCCTGACAAGCATTTTTAGAACTATATGTAGGATTTTCTGACAGTTCCTGTTTCTGACAGATGTGATGACATGATCTCTGGTTTTATATCATGATTAAAAGAGGATTTCTCAAATATTTTGATATCAGAAAAATCCTGACACATAGGTATTTACTTTTAATGTAATGATGAAACATAAATATGAGAAAGGGAATTTAATTTGATTAACTGATAAAGTTTGGAAAAGTTGAACCGTTCAGGCTCACAATTCTTTCTTTTCTTGGGATTGTCACAGTTATAACAACTGTACTTCTATGTCTTACTTAATGTCTCCCATTCTGAATAAAATGGGATTTCACACTGTTTTAGAGATGTGTTAATAAGTATTTTAATTATCACTTAATGAAAATCCTTGAAGATTTTTTTTGCAACATGTTAGTTTGGTTACCATTATGAATAATACATATATTGTTTTATCTTCTCCTAAGATTAAAAGACTGCATAAATTGATTTTTTTTTTTCTATCTGGAGACAGAGAAATTATAGAGTGAATTATCTTTGATTTTTTTTTTTTCTGTTTGTGAACATAACCCCACCAAGCAGGACCCCACCTCCTCAAAAAAATCTCTTTACTAAACAGAATAGGTGCTGTCTAATCAGGTATTTTCTCTACCTATATCTCTTTGAGCTAGCACCCCTGTTGAAAAATGTTTACTGTTATGGTCCATTTTCAAGCCAAAATCCAGGTGTTTAAACAATGCAACATTATGCTTCAGTCTTTATTTCAGAGTGTACAGGTTATGATTTTTGATCCAAGTTCAAACCCCAGCTTAGAAACCATGTGTACTGACTGCTGCTAAAAACACTTGGCTCACACCATTCATTTCTCTCAAGCAATCTTCCACTTGTGTCTTTCTCCTAGTAAGTTCTTTAAATGAAAACCAGTAACAGCTCTCCAGATCAGGGAGGCTAAATCATCCTGTAACAATAACATGGTTTAATTTAGGCTGTAGCAGTGAGAGCAGAGTTACTGGACAAACTCATGTTTGTCTCACCAGTACATATTATTTCAAAGTGTCATTTACTACAGCTGTAAACTCTAGCCTTCTGGTTTGTAAAAGTTGTACTAAACTCATCCTGCTCATTGAAGAAAAACAGTTACATCTGAGGTAGCTTTCACTACCAAATTGTTGTGTGCATCTATTTTCCTGCTGGCTGCTGTTAGCTGCTATGATTCCCTCAATAAATCAGCAAAACAGCCTTGTTGGCTCTCGACCCTCTCTTAACTCTCTTACCTATCCTAGCCTTGCACTTAGTTGCACACGCTAGTCTACACATAAAAAAATCTCAAAGCTGCTAGAAGAAGTAATTTTCTCAAAGGGTTTTTTGGTGGTTACTCATTACAGCTAAAGATGTATATTTGGAGAGGTGTACCTGTGTATATTTATTAGGTCCATTAGTAAATCGTGGAATCATAGAAAGGTTTGGGTTGGAAGGGACCTTAAAGATCACCCAGTTCCAACCCCCCTGACACAGGGACAGGGACACATTCCCCTACATCAGTTTGCTCAAATATTCCACACAACTACTTGCTTCCTCAGGATTTAGTAATGTTATGTCTCTAAATAAAGATAATAGAAAATTTTACACTTCATTTCACTGGGCTTACCATCAAATTCAGACTGCTGCTGGTCCTGCTTCTTAACTGTAGCACTTTTGAGAAGCTGACCACTGACCACATATAGCAAAAAGCTGAAGGGCTGCTTGAAGGCTGGCAATGCTTTTCTGGGTCTCTCTCATGGTGCTGGCAGGTCAAATCTGTTTATGATGAGTAAGTGTTTCCTTTGCCTGTTCCTCAAGAAGCACTAAAGATTTCCCACAGGGGTGATATTCTGTTCTGTTCAGGTTGCTCACACAGGAAAAAGAAAGTATCTTTCCATGGAGGCTACAGATGCGAAAGCAGAGGAAAATTTGCCAGAAAAATAGATTGGAAACATACTTGGGTTAACAGAACACTTTCCCTCCCTCAAAGATGTTGAAAGACACACTTTTCTACCTCATTTTCGCTACTGAATCGAGAATGGATTTATACAAACAATGGTTAAGAAGTTAAAATCTCAATATTAATGCAAAAGCTATATATTTCATATTGCTACTGTTCTGCATCTGCAGGCTTCCTCTTATGTGTCCTATCTTATGAACAATATGTATGCTTTTGATTTAGGAACCAATAACATTTTAAACTCTGACACTAAAGGAGACCAAACAAAAAAAAGGAAAAAAGGGAAAAGAAAGAAGTGGAGAAATGATTGAATTACATAGAACATATTTGTCTTTTAAAATGCAGTAAAAGATTCAATGGTTGAAATTGCTCAGGGGTGATCACATTTCTTTCAGAAGGTGCTCTGTATTGGGGCTGGTGTATCAAATACTGCTGATAATTCAGCAGCTTTTTTTTATTTTATTGAAAGTCACAGAAAAGAGTTGCAATAAAACCTGCATTAACAGCCAGAGCTGAAACTGAGGCTGCCTATTGATTTATGCACTTTCCTCTGGTTTTGATCTTCTAAAGAACGTGACTTGCCACATTATGTACTCTTCTGGGATTTTCTCCCTCACCACTCATTATTTTACTCTCACTGTCAATCTGATCATGCAGTTTCATATGATTCAGTTAAAAGAAAATAATCTACCAGCAGACAGCTCTGAATGGTTTTCCACTTTTTTGGCTAGGGCTCTGATTCAAAATGCAATCAGATGAGTGAGAGGACGCTGGTTGTTTTTAATGGGCTTTGGATCGAGCTATGAATGCCTTTTTAGGGTACAACATTTTACGTTATTCTATGCATGTAATTGCTCTTTTTAAATGCCCTTTATCTCTAGATTCAGCTATTTTCAGCAAAGAAAATAAAGCAAATCCACAATTTATCTATTGTTTAGAATGGACAAGAGAATTTCTTTCTTAATTTTAAGGAATATTATTTCTTAGGAGCTGCCTTATTCCCGAGAATGCAACATATGGAGGGTTCTTCAAGTACAATCCATAGTTCCTATTTGCAAGACTCTGTGCAAGTTTTTACATTTTCACATTTGCCTCATGAAAATAACTTAGGATAAGAATAATTTTTCAAATGTTATTAATAGATAAAAAAGTAATCCAAGGATAAATACTTCCAGACTGCAGCTACTGTGTGTATCTAGGCTAGACATACATATCTCAATGTTTTGTTTTTTCAGTCTGACTAATTGTCTTTGTCTTTAATGACTCTCCTTCAAATGTCTGCTTTCTGTTTCACAAATACTTAATCATTGCTTTTCTTCATCTGTTTATTGATAGAGTTTAAATGGGCACACATGAACCAAAATGACATTAACTGAGGAAACGTTGGGTAGAAATCTTTTTATTTTCCCATCATCCAAATGAAATCTTTTCTCCTACCTGGAACAAACAAAACCAACCATGTCTTCGCTCCTTTGCTATAAATACATGAAGAAAATGGTGTGGAAATGGGAATTGTTACAGCATGCATAAAATATATTTAAAAAGTATCCAAAGGAGAAAACATCACTGCTCAGGACCCCATCCTGGCTGGTATGAATTGCACCAAGAAGACCAGTAAGCCTATGCCTGCATGTGAACGTTGCACACGTGTTTAAAGCTAGGAAAATAGTGTCTCATAGATGGAAGCTCTTATACTCTAATGAAACACCTTTGAGTATGATATAATGTCAATGGAACAGCATGTGGCTTTGGTACATATAAAAGTAATTATGGAAGTAATATTACAGGCTGACTTGCCCTTTTCCTTTGGTTTCAGGGCTTCAGACTCCCTATGAGCTGAGTTAGAATGATAGCACTTTCCTTCTTGCCATTGTCTCGCAATAAAACTTTCGATTATTTTAATTGCTCAGAAGCCCCTCAGATATGCCATTTGCATTTATGTTACATACACATACACATGTACATATACATATAACATATACATTAGCTAATATTTTACAATTTATTCTGGATTGTTTTGTTTTGTATTTTAGAAATTATAGATAGTCTGAGATAGCTTAAATAATAATGATTTGGTTTCTAGTTATTTATTTTTTCCACATGATGTGTCTTGAAACTGGTATAGCACATGTCCAGATTTCAGAGAAATCCAAAAATATAGCATCAGATGATATATACAAAGAGTATGTTATGTTGACAGTATTGGCCACTGATAACCTGCTCCATCAGTCTTGCTGCTGACATGTTAGCTGGACAGGGTAGAGATGAGGCAGCCTCTAAAAACAGAAGTCATTATGAAAAGAAACAGCAGCCCAGGAGCAATCAGGTATTTTGCTGAAAAGTTCAAAAGATCATATTTGTTTTTCTCTTCTTTTACCTGCTTTAATGTTCATAATCAAACATGGTATTTCCTTAGTGAGCTATAGAGGATGACTCAATCTATCTAAGCTTCAGCAGTGCAGTGTTGCTGGTTAAGAATCTTGAAGCCCAGTTGGGCTTGTCTCTTCTGTTTTTGTAGCTCAGGACTTGAACCCTGATAAACTCTGGCAGAGTTGTACTTCAACACTTCATACCTATCCTCCTCATATGTCTTTAGGGTGAGCTCTGCAACAAATGAAAGTTTTTTTCAGTTCCTTTTCCTTTGAAACAGCTTTGAGTCAAGCCCATTAACACAAAAATAGTCTAATTTGTATACCATACATTATGTCATTTGTTATATTATGCTGTATGTTGGCTACATGCTCACATATTTATGTATGGATATTGTCAGTTAAGGATTAATATAATTTGTGCATTCAAACACAGGAAGTATTAATTTTTTAATTTTTTGTGATGTAGATGGTATATACATCTTTGCACATTGCATGCTATGCTCCCTAAGAAAATACAAACTTGTATTTTTTTGTAAGAAAAATCTGTCACAAATACAAAAATGCGTTTTACCTCTAGTGCTCTAACAGAGATTGAAACACAGTCCAAACCCATTGTTTTATTTGAAATTTTCATATTGGTAGTTCACATCAGCCTTCTTGGCTACTGACTAGATGAAGTGAGAATTTGAAACAGCAGAGTAACTGTTTGAGTGCTTCAGAACCTAGCATAAAAATCCAGGGTGGGGGAAGGGGGAAATGTTGAAAGAAAAATTAAATACGTTATACATGCCAACTGTTGACCACTTATTCATATCATGCTGGGTTTTTAAGTGGTTGTCTTTTTTGGTTACCCAATAAACCCACTCCATGTGTAAAAGGAGTATTACCTTCCACTTCATGGAGAGAAGTCCCCTGTGCATAGTGAATTTTACCTCTTCTCAGACCTAATTTAAAATTTTTACTTCATTTTTCAAATGATATAAAATTTTAATACAATAATTATTGGCCTGTGAGACTCTTACTGAGCTGAATACAGTTCTAGCCCTGCTATTGTACTTTTGAAGCTTCCCTAGAGCACCCCCTGAAAAGAGAAGGAATATTTCTTCTAGTGACTTCTATTTATTCAGATGTGTTTAGTCTAGCTCCTCATCCTACTGGTTTGAAAGCTAGCACTAGCACAGTAGATGGAAGCTTTCTGGAAAATTATTGTAAGCTCCTAAAAGCCATAATTACAGCCTTACAATATCCCTATCTGTAGGAAATACCCAGCAGAGCTACTGTAAACTAGTCATTATGATGCCATGTTTTATCAGAAGCATGACAACTCATTTGCTAATATGTAGGTCTGTTCACAGGCAAGCTCCCTAGTACAGCCCCTTCCAAAGATCTGGGGATGCCCAGGGAGTCTCCAGCAGCAAAATGTAAGAGGTTCAAGAACCCAGACCAAACAGTGCTTCTTATATGCAAAAAGAAAATGTAGTAATTTCCCAGCCTTAGTCAGTCATCTTTGCCATTTTTACCTGTGGTCTCACAAAGACCTCAATAAGGTCTTAATAATGGTGCAAGTATTGTATAACAGCTTTTACTGGCCCCCTGTGTTATATTTCTTTCTTAGAATGAGCTCCCTTTGCTTAAGGCCTGCCTACCCATGAATGTTAATCATTTGTGATCACATAACACCATCCCCCAAAATATGTGACTAAAATTAAACTACAGATGGTGTTCACAAAGGTTAACCTTAGCCTGGGGTGCCAAATCCCCTCAGAATCCCTCCGCAGTCAATGGGAAAAGGAAATGTCTCCTTTAACACAGTGTTCCTCAATCTCTGCTCTGGGAACCAGTAGTGATCTGGAAGACATCTGATGGTAGTTCATGAAAATGTTGGAAACGTTTAACCTTCCCCTGCAGAAAACACCTCCAAACTATATACAGAAATTCCTACGTATGCACACAAGCAAACAATCAATTTGGGAGATTTTAAAAGTAATAAACAAAGCTTGAAAGGGCATTTGGCTGTAAATGAAAACCATTATGACAACACTTCATAATAGTACTTTGATTTTTTTTTTTAAGTTTGGGTAGACTTTCAATTTGAAAACTAAAAGAACTGAAGCTAATTTTTGAGTTTCTCTCCCAGGCAACTACACAAAATTATCAAGGAAACACACTTGACTTGAGAAATACTTATTTTTTCTGAAAGCTTTTACATTTTGAAATATCAAAATATAAAAAGTGATGTCCACGAGGCAGTACACCCAGCAGGGTACATTCAGTCATCATTTCTTGAAGGTCCATCCATTGGATATTAGCATTACATGATATCTTTCCGAAATATGGTTGAAGAAGGTATTAAATCCCAAAAGAATTCAACAAATAAACTTTTAACTAGATGATAGGAGTCTTTATTTTTTTTAAATGAACTTAGCGATGTGAGTTTTCAATGAAAAGAATCAAAAGCATTATTGAAGTCAAAGTCTTATGTCATAAGAAATTATTCTAAATTGCACCTTGTAAAGGTATAAGCTGGTAAGTGAATGTTTTTGCTTTTTAATTTGACTAAAGATTTTGTTAATTACAACAGCTTTATGGTTAATTGCATCAAGTGTAATTCATTCCCATGTGGATGGCACCATAAGGATTTCTGTCTAACAGATGGGCTTCTCGTGCTTTTAATTCTTTCGAGAATCTTAACTTTTTTATACATGAAACAAAGAATAAGAAACCATTGTGAGGGTCTTTTCTTTGTGCAATCCTTTTCCATGGTGACCTGCATGAGGGAACAAGTCTGATGCTGTATTCAGTGAAGAGACTAGGTTAAAAAATACAAACCCTTTTATTCCATCCCTTTGAAGGTTCATAATATTTTTTAAATTTTGTAATTGTGCAAATTTACTACTTTATTCTCAGGTTTGTACTCTGACAGTAAATTATAATAATTAATACCACGATAAATCATGAATCCCATCGTAATTAGGAGTTTGTTCCAAACAACCTGTGGTTGGATTCTGATCCCATTTCAAAATTTCTCCTCAGGACAATTGTTTCTCCTCATTTGAACTATGCCAATTCATCTCATGAAGTGTATTGCTTACATGTCTCAAGAGATCTCCCACTATAAACATTCTAAATATTTATAGTTATAGGAAAAAAAATAGAAGAAAGATAATCTATGTTTGAAAAAATATAGTATCTAAGAGACTGTCATCTCCAAACGTCTAGATTTTCTCAAATATGTGCGAAGTTCTTAAATAATAGATTAAACACCAATTCTAAGGAATAGAAAATTAGTGGCATAATAAACTGATAAAGTTTTTTCACGCTAATTTTAAGGAACTGTCTGACCAGAACTTTAGCCTAGAAATAAATTAACAACTGTCGCACAGTAATCATTTACTCAAATGATACACAGAATCAAATGATACAAATCACATCCCAGGATGCCTGGTTTTCCAGATCACTCACAATTTGGAGTACTCTGTGGCTGTTTCTAGAGAGCGAGTTCAGAAAGGGCATTCCAGGGGAATTGTAGGGTGCAAGGGAGGGCAATGACTTAAATGAATTTGTCCCAGCATAGAGTGTTGTTGTTAGCTAAGGACTGCATCAGAACCACATGCTCACTGTCTATGGGTAACTGCAGAAAATGATACCGAGCACAGATTTGTGAAGTCCTGTTTGTGAAGTCACCTCCATTCAGAGGTGTTTGAATGTCTGGTTTCTGCCCAGATCACTAATAAGAGTGCCTGATATTTTTTTTTTGTCCATACAAAACAGGATAATCTTGGAAGTGGTGGAAAGGGAATCCTTTCAGAAAAAGAGTATGGAAAGGAAAAACTTGAAACCAGAGAATTTTTAAAGCCCTTTTTAAAGGGCTGACCAAAACCCAGTAATTTCTTAATATGATTTCATTAATGTGTTTACCTCCATTTGTGAACTGAATATGAAAGCACAACTTTAAATGAACATTTATTCAAACCATGAGGCAAAAATCAAATTCCTCATCTTGAATCTAGTCTCATCTAGTTTCTTCATATAATTTACAACAAATTTACATTTTTGAAAAAAAAACCAAACACGATTAAATGGTTATGAATATATATCTATAATATAACAGAAATGCATATGGAAATACATATGCATATACACCCTATTGAAAGCTTGCAGGAGAATGAAAATGCCATTTGGCAAATGATGACTGTTACAAGAACAAACTCTCAGAGATTCTGTACAGTCCACAAATTAAATAGCTAGTATTGGGTAAGTTTTGTTTTTGTTCAGTGAAAACGTTTTACTTGAATTTGTCTAGCATGTTCCATCACAAGATAGAACACGGAGATCACTCAAACAGAAAAAAAAGGTCCTGAAAACAAGGACCATATTTTGATAGAAACATTTTTATATTTTGCATGATTTTGATATTTATTTTCAACAATTCTGTGAAGCACTTTAATTCCAAAGATGCATTTTTCAAATGTGAAAAAAATCTAATAAATTCTTAACTTACGGCTCTTCAGATAGAATTACTACTTTCCTCAAAGATTTTACACTTAAAAATTGCAGAATAATAATAATCCTGAGAAAAAAAACATTATTTCCTAAATAACTGTTTCCAAAAACACTGAACATGGATGTTGGGCAAGTGAGCTGCCATGGAATAAAAGGTTATATCAGAGAAAGGAGATGAAGAGATTTTACAGATTCACCTGCATGACAGAGTGAAGCATTGTGTAGAATTATGTGATTTAGTTCTCAATGAGAGGCATGGATATGAAAAAAAAAGTGCTTCTTTGAAAAATTCCCAATGGTTCTACAATGAAGTAAAGCAGTTCACTTATCATAATGCTATTATAGTACGCCATTTAAAAATAAAGATTAATAGCAACATATTGCATTTTTTTCTTACAGATAAAGATTTCCATTTAATAAGCTTACTGTGAATTATATCCTCAATGCAACCATTTTCCCCATCTCTTGTAAAAATATCCATCCTTATTGGCTTTTTGTTGTAATCCAGGGCAATGTCTCTCTTGCATACTGCGTGCATTTTTCACAAACATGTCAACATAACACTCCTCGAGAAGGACATTGTTTACTTTGGATAAACCTGCCTTATGGAGGATAAAACCATTCTTTGTGAACACTTATGAAGGACAAGAGTGTGTATGCTATTTATGAAATGTTTCATTATGCAGTATGTGGTTTCCATTATATAAATAATTCTTTCCCCCTCATCTACTTCTCTGTGGGAATATTGAATAAATAATTAAAGCAGAAAAAAGAGTAGGAAGAAATAAGTATAAACAACTTGAAAGATGATTCATAAGTTGAGTTATGTTAATTGTATTTCCTACTGAGACATCAAAGCACATTTGGTAACATGAAATATACGTACCTTTCCAAGATTTTATATTTTGGCTCTCTTAAGGGTGCTGATAATTATCCATAATAACTTCATGGGAAATATCTCCAAAAGCTTTGTTTAGTGTTTATTTTCCTAGAGCAAGACATCACTTATAATCTCATTTTTTTTAAGAGTTAGTTCTTAGCTTTTTGTTATAGTGAGACACACTGTATAGTCCACAGTCAGAGTATAGAAGTGCTTATCACAGTCACATAACTTTTCTTCTTATTGCATTTAAGAAATTCAGCAGCCACAAAAGAGAGAGCAAACCACCCTAAACCACAAAAAAAACCCCAACCCACAATACTGGCAGAGCACTAATAAAAATGACAGCATTTTGGCTACCTTCCCTGAGAATTAATATACACCAAAATAATTTGGATTCATTTATATTCCAGTAATATCTGGAGACCCTGATTAGAGATTCAGAGTAATATTTTCTAAAGTGAGTAAGTAATGCAGCTACAGCCATAAAATAGCAAAGACAACAATTTCACGGTTTAGTTCCATAAGTCTAAATTTCAGGTACTTGAAGTCTATCTCAGTTTTGTTGCCCTGCCTGACTTCTGTTGTCTGTGTTTCTGCTGCTGGTTGTTTGCAGAACTTCCCCAGCATTTCCAACACAGAGGTGATCATGCTTACAGAGATACACCAGGAGTCGTGATACAGAATTTCTGTCACTTTTACATCCTGGTAGGCCTGCTCTAGAGGACAGTTCTTATGAAGTAAGAGCATTCCCATCAAATCTGGATAGACTAGAACCAAAACTCGGAAAGCAACATCTTCCTGCAGCTTCACAAGAGTGAAAACATGGAAAAGTCAGGAAATTGATTATTATGCATAAACCAGCCATTATCTTATTGTCTATATCCGAAAATAATTTGAATGACAGAAGCTGCTGAAAAAATCATCACAAGGATGGAATAATACACTTTCTATTTTTTTGCCACTCTTCCCTAGAATAGGGAATGAACCTGGATGGCATTTGCTGCAGCTGAATGGAAAAGAATGACAGAAGTATTCTGAGGTTTTAACCATAGGTATTTTGTTGTTGGTTGGTTTTTTTTTTCTCTTGTTCCTCCTGAAGACATGCCAAAAGGGAGAAGTTCCAAAGTGAGGAAGGGGAAAGAAAGGCAGTAAACACCACCTGCGTTGGAGTACATTCATTAAAGTTCATGGTCTAACACTATGTGGTTCAGAGCAATGAATATGTCTGCTGTGTGGCATGGAGTTCTCCAAAAACCAGTTAATGAATATTTAATGAGGGCAAAATAGCTTCAATGGGAGTACTTTAAAGACTGAGAACTCACTAAGCCAGGGTGAAGTAATATGCTGGGCAAGAGGGAAAGGCTTCACATCAAAGTCATCACTCAGTCTGTGTTTTTCTCTAGAATATTAAGTTTCAAAAAATGCATAAACCTGGCTCTTCAGGAAAATTTCTCTAACCTTGGGGGCTACTGGCTATTCTAAGATCTCATTCATACTTTCTGGCTTCCATCTAAATTTACAAGTGACATTGCTGAGAAATGCATTATAAGCAGTGATTTCTCTAAGAAAAGTTCTTAGTTGGCTAAACTGTGGAATTTCTACTTAGAACTTCTGTTGGCAAGAGAATTGCTTCAAAGATGGAGGAATGGGTTTTAACAGAATTTGGCCAAAGTAGTTATTTTCTCAGTGAATAGCATAAAACTGGTATTATCAACACCAATTTTAGACACACACAAAACAATAGTCTATCTTCTACTAGCTGAAAATGATGGGTTTTGAAGTAATTGGGCATGCTGTAATGTATTTTATTTTTATCATGTTTCAGGATATATGTGGTTGTTTCCCCCACTGATGATGTTTAAACTGCAATTTCTTTATTTGAATACGGCACTTTGAAATCAGGCCGCAAGCAAAAGATTTCTTTGTTTAAACTACTTTTACTTGCTTGGTCTTACCTTGTTTTATGTGTTTCATGTGCATCAGCAGGATGCACAAGAGGTGCCTTATACTACATGGATTCAGAATGGCTGCTGTGGAGGGATTACCAGCCCAGCTCTGGCATAAAGCCTCCTTTAGAATTTGTTGACTACAGCACTGTATCCCAAACCCACTGGCAATGACTAGGAAACACAAAATTGTTAAATTTTGCTATAGGGCAAGTTAGTTAGTTAGTTAGTTCAGTGGAAATTTCAGATAGTTTTCAGCAAATTTGCTCTTTCTACCCCACTCCTCTCACCCCAGATTTTCACCTAATTATTGTTTATTTTTTTTGCATGGCATTCTATTGTTAAAACAAGATATATTATAAAAACATTGTGAAATTTTTTAAACATTTTCCCATACTTGGGCCTTATTTCCTTTTGTACTTGGCTTGGCTAAAATCCATTTTTTCTAGTTGTAAGGTCCTTGCTGGATGGTGGTTCCTGTGCCTGCCACGAGAGGTCTCTTCCTGTGTGACAAACCTGAAACCTAAGATCCAAACATACTTGTCCTGAGCTCTCAGGCTCAAGTTCTCCTTTCAATGCCAGGGAAACTTTATTAAGTTTGTGTAGACTATTAGTGATGTGAATGCTATAGCTTGGAACAACTACTGTTAGCATCTAACAGCAAGTAGATGGTCAGATTTTATTTAAAAAAGCTAAAATCTCTTTTTTATAAATTTATCTTACACGTTTTTTTGTGGTAAATGAAGTGGTACTTACTATCACTAATACAAAAGTAATGGAACAAATTATCCCATGTCGAGTATATCCATGTTTTCTTTCTTTGTTTTTTCCCTATGGTATGTTTAGGCAAAGTCTAATGGCTGCCAAAATAATCAGAAAAAATTAATGTGCCAAGTACAGTGGATCAGTAGAAGTTTTAGATGGAGAGAAGCCAAAATATTTTTCTAGGAAAATACTGGGGCTGAAGGTTTGGGGTGAGCTCATAAAGAACCATCCTCTGGCAGGCTAGTAGACAATCTTATTTAAATTCCTCCTGCTTTTCATGCCAATACTTGGCAAAATTCCATTAGTCAGATAAAGGCACCACAATTTCAAAACACTGTAAACTATATATGTTACCTGATAGCATGCCTCATTTGACTCCCCTTTCCACACCCACTCCAAAAAGAGTCACACAGAACTTTACAGAGAGAGAAGTTGGACTATTCTGGCAGTCCTTCAAAACATAAATTAGGTTCGAACAAAAATACATGTAAGGAAACGATCTGGTTATGCATGCTTATTCCAGAATTACTGTATTTTGTTCTATATTGTTTAGTTTCTCTTGCCTTTGGGGGACTATTTTCCATCTATGAAAAACTAATTTCTGGTGTTGTTCATGCACATAATCCTGTTGTTTTCCCATAACACTTAAAGGATGCTGGTCACTTTACAGCTTATTGTGCATTTTACCTTGAGTTCTGCAGGTCCACAAAGAATCAATATAGAACTTCTATAGCCAGTTGCATTCCTGACAGTAATGGAACCCTGCATAAAAGGCAGGCTATGCAGTTATGCATCCTAAATAAGGAATGAGAATGGCTTGAACGAGAGGGCCCTGAGTTAATGATGCACTTTCTTTTCCTGGTTTTTGATGAAGACAATTGCATCAGTTCTTTCTACCCAAAAGCAGAACATACCTGAATTTTTCTTTGTTTTGAAACAACTGGTATTGTTCACTAAGTTAAAAACATTATTTGAATGAATATTTATTTGAATTCTGCAAAAGCTTTTCATTGCCATAGCACAATTGCTAAATTATACAAAAGCCCGGAATACTGCTTACAGATTTGACCGGTCTCTAATTTTACTAACAGGAGAATGAAAACAAAAGTACAGTCATCTGATAGTTCAATATACTGATGAATAGTAAATACTTGGGGCACTGCCAGACTGATCCTAAAGAAGTATGTACTACATATGTGGTCAGGAAATAAATTGCATTTATCATCCACCTTTGCTTGCCCCATTCATCCATCTCTGCCTAGATTACCTTAAGCATTCCAAACACTGAGTTACATCAAAGTCTCTGTCCAAAACAAAATGAGGGAGTAGTAAGAAAACAATTAATTTTCCCCTTCCCCTTGGCTGGTACAACATTAATCTTTCCCTACAAAATATTGACAATTGTTGCTGGCCAGTTTTCAAATGTTCAGCAGCAAATAATTTTCTTAGTGTCTAGATTGACAACTCATAGAACATTTGACCTAAAAAGATATTGACCATTTCCTTGAATTTTTGCTTTTTAAAATTCATTTTTCTGTTTACTAGGTGAAAAAATCTGACAGAATAAACAAGATCTGGAGAGGGCTTGATAGGTTATCTAATTCATCGCTCTTTTTAGTTTTCCAAAACTTTTCCCTTTTATAATTTTTTATTATTATTATTATTTATTATTTTTATACTACCGTCAGTCTTCATGGACTAAATATTTCTAAAAATGTTACATGGGCTAGGATAAAAAGCTATAGACTAACACTGGTTCTGGAAAACTGCAGATTATTGATTCTTAGCTTTCTTTCTCTATTTGCCCTCTAACACTAAGTTCAATCTGTTATCAGGTATTTATTATGTCTGAAAAAAAGCTTTCATCCTTTGCCTCACCTTATTTCGCCTCACCTTCCCAGGTATTTCCTTTTTCCCTTTCTTCATATCTGAATAATGATATAAAAGTGGCACAAGATCCATAAATATCTCTCAACTGCTATTATCAAAGTTTCAGAAGTCCAGAACCTCTGGAGACAAGGAAGAACTTAATCTGAGGTCCCATATTAAAACTAAAAGATCTTGATCATTATGTGGGTGATTGGCTTAGGTTCAGAGATACATTGAATTAATAGAATCTGAGTTTTGAGGAGAGCCAAAGCAAAGAACATAACTGGAATGGGAGGAATGTGGAAATACAGCAGGTGATTTCATCATCACGTCTGTGAAACTAGGAGGAACACATAAAACAGCAGCTTATGGAGGAAACTGAGGAGCAGAAATAGTTTAATAGGATAGTTAAGAAGACTAGATAGCAATTTAAATTATTTGCTAAACTTGTGACAACCGACATTTAAGAAGAGAGTGAAGAATTTGTGTACAACTTCTTTTGAAGATGACAGAATAAATATCAAGCAGTCCTAGCACAAAGTGTAATCTTTAAACCAATTGACTGCCCTTCCCATCTCCTTCACTCTTTAGCTTGCTTCCAGTGTCCTGCTCACCTTTTTTACATGCTTTCTTCTTTTCCTTCCAAGGCAGAAGTGACTTGGGATGGGGAGTGCAAGTGCCTGGCCCTCTCTGTGGTCCCAAGAAGTTGAATACACATATGGAGCACCATGGACCCCCCAGCACTCAGATCTCTGCTCTGATACTTCCAGATTAAAAATTAAGATAAGAGTTCTGGACCTCCCCAAAGAAGGGAAAACAGTTAAATTCCAAAACTAGGATAAAATACTACATCAGCTGAATCATTAAATTTAGAGAACCATTAAATCATTAAAAATCCCAGACAATGACAGATTTCAGCATTCTTTGGTAAAACAAACCTAGACTCAAACTCAGAATTTTTTGTTAAGGTATTTTTCAGAGGAAGGCAGGGTAGGGACTCAACAATGAGCAGAGATGCTGTTATCAAATTAGCATAACAATCACATCACAAAACTTCAAGTAGTGCTTTTGTGCAGTTCAAACCAAGAAATAAATTGTGAATATCTTAAGAATAAAAACCCATCAGTAGTTCATAACCACCCCTCAAAAGAGTTTAGAATAATGCAGTGAGAATACTTTCATGGATAATGTGAAAATTTAAATTAGTTATTTGAGTAATTAATTTGCCCAGTTTTCAAAGGCAAATCACCTATCCAAGACCATGGGAATTTTGCCATGTAAGGCCTCAGTAAAGCCTGAGAAAACAGAGCTCATAATGTTGCTATTAGCATAAAATATCCTTTAGATTTTTTACAAGCCAAACCCAGAATTTATAAAAAAATGGACTCCATGTGCTGTTATTTGTGGTACTGAAGACACAGCAGTGGGTTAAAGGAGATGTTTCTAATAAAGCTCTGTCTCCAGCCTGCTATGAGGCTTTAACATCTCCTGCTACGAGGCTGGAGGATGTTCAGACTGTATCCCACTGGGAACTTCCACGTGGACCTAGAATCCCTCTGGGGAGACTTCTAATTTTGGCTGAAGCTAATTAGAATTCATGTTTTCTTAGTGAATTAAGGACAGTGATAGCTACTCACACTCTAATTGCAGTTAAGCCTAATGGACAGGCCAGGATAGGTAGATACCCAAAGTATCTACCCAGCAAATATTTTGAGGTTTTTCTCCATTTCACATTTACCACTGAGCACTCAGCAGGTGCTCCCACTTTGGAAAGGAAGTGCTAATGCCTTAAATCGCCCTCTTATTCTGACTAGAATGCATCTAATTGATATCTCACCTCTGGGAAAACAAAGACAGCAAATTCAGGTTAATGCTTCTGAATGTTGGCAGACATGGCATGGCTAAGTGCATTAACCCAGCCAAGACCAAACACTGACACCTAAAATAATATAATGAGAAATTACAAGATTCCTTAGAAATACCATCATACTTCAAAAGTAGTCTCCAAATGGGGCTAGAAAAAAATATTAAGAATAATGTTTGGAATTATTCTTCTCGTGTTTAAAGGATATTTACTTCGAAAATAAAACAAATGCATTTTGTAGAATAAGCCTGAGTAAAAAACTGAATGTTAAGGCCAGAGGACTGAGACAAAGTAAAATAATTCTTGTTCCTCTCCCCGCTTCCAATGAAGTTACACTTTTTCAACACTGAGTTGAAGATGGTGGATTCTCAACACAGACTGAGAAATCCACATTATCTAACTTTTGGCCACATATCAGGCCCTGGGGTAGATCTGGAGGAGTCATTCTTGTCTCATACCATTTGAAGAATGAAAAGGGATTTCACAGCAGGATTTATCAGTTTTTCAAGTTTCAAGTACCACCCCTGCGAAGTAATGTTTCACAGTTTGGGTGTGGTTGCTCCTCTCTACTGATCATAAAAGTCTGGACAACCTTTCCACTTGTGGTCTTTCACTTGCTATTTATTTCTCGTTTATTATCATGTTTCTTTAGGAAATCTGGTATGTAATTAATGGTATGAGGGTATAGAGCAAACTGATATTCAAAAACAGCTGTAGTGATAAATATCAGCTGTGGAAACAAGGTCTGCTGTAGGTAATATGGGCATTTATATTTATACCAGCTAGAAGCAGTGTCTGTACAGCACAACTCAGAGCCTCAAATATTTAGCCCCCAGGATAAAAATATATACTAGTAATTCTGTAAGGTAGAAGTCTATTAGTAAGAAACATTGCTTGCATTTAGTGGCTTATTCCCTTACAATGGATTTCAAGAGTTACTAATTCATTACACTCTAGAACCTGGAAGCAGCTGAAAAATAAAAGGCATGAAAACATATTTATTAGCTATGCTGAATTACCTGTTTATAAAATAAATTTACAGTTTTTTGTAGAGACAGATGTTCAACATTGCATTACTAAATGGTTCAGTTCTCAGAAAGATTTACTGATTTATGTGGTTCAGGGTTAAACAAATCAGCAAGCAGTAATCAAGCATCCATAAAAAAAAGGTAATGGACTAAGGCTGACCTTTGTGCCATGTGCTAAGAAAACAACTCTGCCACATTTATATCCAGTAAAGCTGCACAAAAGTTGTTTAGAAACATGCTTTTTTATTATGTGAAAAAGGAAAGTGCGGGTAACCTCAAAAGAAGATAAACTCTGAAACTTCAGAGGTATTCACCCTAGTTGGTTTTTCTCTTTTAGTAAAGTCAGGTATTGTCCCTCATGAGCAGACTGTAGGCTGTGTCAATTCTAGGCAAGATTATGACATATCAGAATATACTGTTCATGAACTGAATCTCAGTTACTTTCAGTGTTTGGGAAGTGAACAATGAAATGGAAATATTACTTCAATTTAGGGAAGCCATGAGATTCTGTGATTTCACTTGCTTTCACAATCCCTCCTTAAAATATGATGATATGTGAGTGACAACCCTATTGCTCCACATTCATGAAGTCATCTCTGTATTTCCAGTGCTTTGGCTAGAGAGGCATTATCATATCCTTCCAGGTGAGGTGTGGAGTTTTTTCTGGTTTTTGTTTTTTTTTTTCCTTTTTTTTTGGGAGAGGAGGGTTTTTATTTGCTCTGCTTTTCTCACTTTGCAGATGCTGTTGTTTAAATTCATTTGGATGAAAAAGATTTCACAAATGCATCATGATATTACCCTTATTTTTTGGACCTTCTGTAATATAGCTTTATGAAAAAAAGCTGCAATTTAAAGATAACCAAGAAAAAAATCCTGCCATGACCTCTTCATTTGTGCTTTGATTATGCTCAATAAATACTCATAGTTTGGCTTAAATTCAACCTTTTTGTCATCTTTGTCATCTAAAAGACTCAAAGAAATCCAATAGAATCAGGAAGGAATAAAACACTGATTAAGGACAATCCATGAATAATCAAAACTTTTTCTTGCAGCACAGCTGGATCCCAATATAGAAAACTGGTTCATATTCACTTTTTCAATTAGACTGTACATCAGCCTTTGCCTTTATTTATGCAACACCCCATGCACAAGTGTCCAGACAAATGCAAAATGCCATTATATTTACATCCACACTGGGGTGTGTTACTCAGCCCACAGGGATGTAATTGTGATGACAAATACATTGTGACTGATGATTTTCAGTCTTGATATGGTGACTTACGTGATTTCATATGAGTTGGTATTTGCCATTAAAGTGACTTTGTGCACTTTGGTACCAAGGCAAATAAAATCACAAGGTCGGTCATGGGTAAAAATGTAAGATACAGAGAAATGGCCTCCTGTGTTGTGAATTAGTCGAAAAACGTAAGAGCAAAATGTTACTTTGGATAAAATGGAAAGAGATTTTTTCAGAGTTTTTCTTTATAAAATTAACAAAATTCCAATGCAAGCAAAACTACTCCAACTCCCATTTCTCTCAAAAATTCCCAATTTGCAAATGAAAACTGATATTTTGACTTAGAAGCAATTTGCAGCATGCCCTAAGAACTTTTTGAAATTCCAGAAAATAAGTACTTGAGAAAAAGTGACAGTCTTACAGTTTAATTTCCCATCCCTGTTTTAGTCACCCTGGTTAGTCAGTTCCTTGATACATCCATGAACGTTCTGAGCTCCCCAGAAACTCGCCTTTCACAAACAGATTTCTTTTTTATTGAAAACCCAGAGTCTGCTATTGAATCTGGATCACATCTGAAGATCTCATCATTATCAGTTTGAAGTTGTAACCCTGCAAAATGATTTTTCTTCATTTATTCAGTGAGAAGGGAGAGTTTGAGACAAAAACACTACGTATTTTAGTTTAAAAAATTTGTTACCTAGACAAGATAGAATGATGATCTGGTTTTCTTTTACATTTCATCCCTCGTTAGGAGTGGTGTAACTATCTTATTGATAACATATTATTGGTTGTTTCTTCCATATATAACCTTGTATATCTTACAAAATGGCAATTTATATATTACATCAAATGATGTACAGTACCTATTGTACAAATTGACCTAGTATTAGCTCATACTGTTCATTGACTACTTCACTGCATAAACACAATCCCAAAAGGTGGATTAGATAGACAACTCTAACAGTGAGTGGATGTTGGAGCACTGGTGTCTATGAGACCTGCTGAGTGCTGAGCTGAGAGTGTTGAGGTCTCAGTTTCTGGCTGATGGAGTGGGAAAATTTAATTTGTGGAAATATCTCTGAGGCTTTTTCCTACTAAAACTGATACTGATTATTTCACCACTTTGTTGATCACTTCCAGAGACTGTCTTCTCCATTCCACCCAATTTCTCTGAAAGCATTACACTGCATTCTCTAGCTGTCTCAAGTAGGGAGAAGTCTTCCATTGAATAAATCTGTCTTAGTGCAAAGTGGTGTCACTCTGAAAGCGAAATCTCAGTTGTTCTGAAATCAGTGTTAAGTCTCACAGGGCTTTCACAGAGGCTGAATTTCCCCCTGCAGACTACACTGAGACTAGTTGTTCCTCCCTTTGTTCAGGACAACATCGTCTGTAACTGTAAGCAAATTAAGAGTCTTTTTCTCACTTATCAGACAAACATAGCACATGTTATACATGCATTATACATTCCCTTTCTTATTGTCTGTTTGCATGCACATTGACAACATAGTCCTAACTCATCATAGCACTTTAAGCACATGTTTAAACTTAAGCCAGAGTGAAGCCTATTCTCAAACACTTCATTGAAAGAACATCTCTAAACACATCATCATGACTACTTTTTCTTTCCAGCTTGGCACACGTTGTGCTGGAGTGGGCCAAATTTCAACTGTACTGCTGCACTTCCCTCCTTTCAGAGCAAAATTATTTTCCTGAGGTCTTAATGTGCAGATGAACTAAGACTGTATTTCCAGGCAAAAGTGATTCCAATTTTAAGGTAATTGGATTTTGTAGAGTTCGGCTTGATATGAAAGTCTGGACTGTTGGATAGGCCAGTAATATTTAGAGGAATTTGTAATTCAATTTTGCTTCTGCCATTCATCTAAACTCAATAAACACAGGACTGGCAGTGGATGTATTTGGGAAGGAAGTAAGAGAGTTAATATATGATTATGAAGTATGATTGTTATCTGTCTTATTTCTTATAGAGACTCTTATTTATGTTCCTAGGTGTAGTTTAACTGAATCCATCCCAATAAGAGAATTGGTTTACAGTCATCTTCTGTTGTTGAACTGCTATTGCAGAATAGCCATTCTAGTCTATTTTGTTTTGCATAAAAGACAGTCTCAGTTTTTATATAAGGGAATAAAACTGGTTTTGTTTCACATTTCCTTTGCTGATTTCATTTTCTGTGCAGAGGGATGTTATCTATGTGAATCTACAGCACTGAAATCTTCATTGCTTCAGAAAACTTTGAGACTAGGAAATCTGTGTGTCTTTTATCCTCTGAATTTGATTAATGATGCTTTGTGTTTTGCAAGACATTATTAAAAACAGAAGCCTATGACTTCATTGTCTCTGACAACGACTTTGAACATAGGGTCAGCTATTCCATTTTTACGTTTCTTTGCAAGATTAAAAGAAAGTAAAAACTATTGCATTGGGAGGGGAAGGAACTTTACACAGATTTAACAGAGCAGAATACACACACGTTTTCAATATGCTTCTTCCAATGAAAATTCACCTCGTTCATATGATACTGCTAGTAAGCAAACACTACTGACAGGCAAATCTAGCCATCAGGAAAACATACTGGGCTCAGGATTAGCTCAAGTACCACATGCTAGAATTGTTGAAAATGTTAAGGAAAGAGTTCAGGGTTTGATTGAGAAATTACAAGCAACAGATGCAATTTTTTGGTTGCATTCCTGGACGTTCAGTGATGAACAAGAAAGTTATCAAGCAGAACTGAAACAGTGTGCAACAGCAATAATATATTTGAAAATATTAGTGAGCAATTACTTGTCAAGACTTTTTTATTTTCACATAAAATACACTACTTTCACAAGCTGAATGTACTATACCTTTATAAAATTTATATGCAGTATTGCTTAAAGTGCTGGAAATGTTAGATCTTCCTTTAATATCTAAACAGGAAATTTACTCTTTTTAAGCTATTCTGTTCATCTGTGATGCATTATTTTATTGAATTTCTGCAATGTAAGGTTTATTTTTTTTTTACTGATATCTTCACCTTTCATGAATGTCAACAACATTCCCACTGTACTAAAAGTCTAAAAGGGGAACTGAAAACTTCAGAGAAATTTATGGCAAAATTCAAAATTATTTCAGTGACATTGAGGTTTTGCTAAGCCAAAGAGGGAATATGGTTGCAATAAAACCACTATTGCTTTGACCATTGAGAGAGGAAAGAATGTTATCTAACACTGGCAGTTTTCTGCCTTCAGAACACTCATTTAGAGATGTTGCTAGAAAATCATGGTACTTTTCCAGCTGGTTATGTTTTTCACTGTCTTTAACTTCCTTTAAAATTTTTTCTGTCGACTGAACCTTGCTGCAACTGGCTAGAATAAATATGAGACTCCATTACTCAGTTAGAAATTTATCTTGCATATTATCAAGGTCCCTTTTTTGAGGTCTGCTCTGACCTTTTAGGGTTTCATTTACCTTAAATGGCATTGTAAACAGGCAACAACGTAAAATAAATTTTTTTCAAGATATGGTGAATAAAGGGTGGAAAAATCAGTAAATATTGCATTGGATATTTTTCTATTTAGATTTCTCTGCCTTAATCAGAAGATTTTTTTGTATTGATTTAGCAGAAATCCAAAATGTGTTCTGTAATATGATCTACTTTTTCATTTTTTGCCCATTTAACTATTTAAAATCCCCCACCACTGGTTGTTTAAGAACAAGATAGAAATCATTATTATACAGTTCATTTTAGCACTGAAACACAAGAATTTTTCAGAGATAAGTCTTGAAGATGAATCACAACTATGCAGAATAATAGGACCCTTTTTCTTTGTGTGCATTAGAATATGAGAGAATTGACTACTATTTGGAAGGGTGATTTCACCAGCTGGACTTTTGGAAAATGAAACTATGGTGTTCATACTTGCAGAAAATTTGGCCTGCCTGATACAAGGATAAAAGGCAATAAAAAAAATAAAAAATAATTAAAAATAACTGCATTTCCTTTCACACTGGAATGCGGACCATGAATCTTAATATTACTGCTGAGGGTTTTCCACCAGCCTGTAAAGCTGCCTACAGCTTTAGCTCACAATTGCTCTATTGCACTTCAATAAAACTAGATAGAAGGTAGATTTAGTAAATTCTGTTACATTTTCCTAACAATATAGAAAAGTCTGAAAAAATGTTTGCAAGAATATTTTGCCCTGACATATATATATTTTTTTAGATAGGAGAGATGTAAAAGTTTTTACAAGGAACAAGCACAAGGAGGTGTTCTAATTACCAAATAAAGGTAAAAACCAATAGAAGCTTTCAAAGCCTTGCTCTACTGATACTTTTGTTTGTGTAAATAACAAGTTTTCTACTATAAGCAATGATTTCATTATTTAGTCAGAAATATGCAGCAGTCAATGTCACATTGAGATGCTCTGATACATGAAGATGTATTTTATACACATAACTTCTATATAATATGTGAAGTATATGAAATACATATACATGAACATAAAAGATCATTTTCTTGAAAGTGTAACATAACTGTGTCGCCGTTATCCACTGATGGATTCTGAATTTTCTTATCAATAGAATAAATCTGAAGAGGTCCATTGCTTCATACAGCAATAGAGTTGGTCTAGTTTTAGTTTAACCAAGAGCAGACTCCTGTCCATTCTTCCTGGCTTCTCTTCATAATCAGTTTCAGAGTATTACTGTTCTAATGTTACATACACCTCACTGGTTACCAGGCCACAACCTGACCTTAAATTTGTATGAAAAATTAAGTGGAAGGCAGACGATTGAGCTGTGGTTTCTTTCAGTTTCATATCATTGCCCTTGCATCTGGCGGGGAGGAAAAAAAAAGGAAAAAAAAAAAAAAGCAGCTGCCTGATACCATAATGTCACTTTTAAGTTTTACACTGAAAAAGCACTAAGCGGGGCTTACTCAGAGTCATTTTTCAGCCAATTCTTCTTCCTGGAAATGTGATGATGTGAAGACAGACAGAGCTGAGGGAAGAAACAGTCCAAAAGCCATCTCCCTCACTCTATTACGAATCACCCCTGTTATAGAAGGAAAACTACACATACTCAGCATGCTTCAAAGAAGGAAAATGATGTGACAAAGCCATGAAGTTAAATTAAACAGATCTGATCTACACAACCAATTTCATGTCTGCATATTTTTCCGTTTAATTAAAAAACAGCTTAAGACCTTTGTTACAGTACCTGACATCAAGTTAATATAGTAAATCAGAATGTAATTAAATAGCACATCTGTCCAAAAGAACTTCATAGGTTGGGCTTGGTTGATCAGTTAATTGAATTAAGAATTTTTTGTAGCGTTAAGGTAAATCTAGCTTATAAATACCAAGCACTTCGAATTAAAGTTCATACAGTGTTTCAAGCCCATTGTCTTAAACTATAACTTTAGGATTTTAAAATATTTGTGTAGCAGTAAGTACATTTGCTCATACTCATACTGGCATGTTCCAGAATTAAAAAACATGTGACTTTAAAATGAGACTTTTCAATTCTCAGTTCATATTTTTCTTTCTCTTTTGTAGTAAGCAAATTTTACACATCAGAAATGAATGCAACAAACTTATTAAACAACACATTTCTTTTAAGCCCTCAGTGAGGCAGATGATCTGTCAAATAAGTCATGTGGTAGTTATAAAAATGTGGGCAATTAACAGCAGACAAAATATTCACTGCTGCCTTGCTGATGCATTAAAAATTCCTTTGAAATTTATGGAGAAACATGGAAGGAGAGTCTCCATTTCAGCCCAAAGCCACTTTACAAGAGTAATAGATATGTTCTCCTATGAGCATTTAAAGATAAATACTAGCAAAACTGTAGCAAAGTGATAGAGGTTTAGAATGTTGACAATAGATATGGGAACATGATTTAGCTAGAAAACTTAATCAGAAAAACAGGAATGGACTTTACATCCCATTATCAGCTTTGAGACAAGGTATCATCCTAGCTGTCTCTCTTGCTTATTTCTTGTGCACAGACTGCAGATTAAAGAGGAAAAAAAAACAAGAATTATTTCCTTTATATGCATACAAATCACAAAAAAATATTGTGGTCCCCTAAAAGAGAGTGTGTTGGTGGCTGTGGGCACCTAGCCATCTTCTATACCTGAGTTAATTATATTAAGCACCATACCAACTAACGAATTAAAACCAGAACTTGTAAGGCAGGATTTGTCTGACCTATTTGAGACTACAGCTCTACTTTCTGATAGAATGAATTTGACCTAGCTGTTCCTGCCTGTCTTCACTGATTTGGATAATGAAATAGATCTCAATCAGATGAATCAAGTTCCGAGAGAAATGGCTTAATATAGCTTTTGAGCAGACAGCAGCTCTTGTCATGTTATTGGCATTAACATCTCTGCCCAAATTATAGTGTTACAATGAAAATTTTGAAGGAAAAATGCTTTTTCAAAGTTTATTCTCCATGGTTTTCTACCATTCCAATGAATTAACTTCAGTGAGGTCATCTCAGTCTTCAGAGGGTGATAAAGCAATTAGGTCCATTTTTTCCTGCTGACTGGTCTCCAACTTCTAAGGACTCTGGACAAAAGATATTTTTGTTAAAATGTCAGCACTCTTTCCCTTCAACTCTGATGCAAGACTTCACAATACACTTTTCTGATCTTTCCTTCCCTGTTCCCTCAAGCAAAATTATGATACATCCACCCAAGTTGACTAGTCAGTTTTGAAATAATTGGATTGAGAAGATAAGGTGTAACGTAACAGAGTTGCAAAGATACACAACTGTTTGCATACAGTTTCTGTGCAGTATATTGAACACTACTGTGACCCAAGCCAATTGAAGATTTACTGTCTGGTTGTGCTACAAGTCTCCAAGCCTTTCCTAGTAAAATTTTAACTAGGATTTTTTTTTCTCCCCAGCTATTATCCAGTTCATTGACTTCCAAAACACTGCTGACCTTCACACTTTCTCACATATCAGCCTGTATGACATTTAACTGATCTCAGTGAAAACAATATTGATGCTGTGCTCTGCAGATTCATGGGCCAACACTGACTGTGACTGCAGTGATCACCCATAGTCAGACCACAGTGCAGAATCTGTGATTTGCCTCTTTTTGTTCTCATATTTGCTTGGGGCAACCAACATTGTCTTATGACCAATTTTAGCTTGTAGTTCAAGAACAATCAAGATGACTCAAGGTGAAAACACTAAAGCAACAAAACTTTTTGTTTCAATAAACATCCACATTCCTTTCCAATGCATGTGTTGCTGAAATTCGAAGAATAGAAAAGTAAATAAAATGTGGCTTTGATTAAAACTATTTGTTGGGTTTTTATAGTTTGGTTATGAAAAACCTATATAATCAATAAGTTCCAGAGCAATGATTAGTTATTAAATTCATTCAGATGAAAAACAAAAAACAAGCCAGGAATATTAATTACGACTGGGCAAGAAATCCTATTTTTTGCTAGAAAACCAATTTTTTACATTATGGATTTGGTTTGTGGTGGTGTTCTTGTTAGTGAGAGATTTAAATTGATTTCAGCTGATGCCAGGAAAAGGACATGTTCAGCATTGTTGGATCATGCATATGTGAGGAATATCATTGCTGTTTTATTAGACTGTGAAATTACTACTCTCTCTTACAGAATAATAAAAAATGTATTATGGAAAGGATTTTTATGCAATTTCTAGCTATAAATGATAGATATGTTTCGTACTGGAGGCAGTAATATTTGCTCTAAATTCATACCATATAGCACTCCATTTGAAATGAGGGAATAGTCTACTCAAACTCAAAACCATATGCTTTGGGTAATGCCCTGTGGAATTTGCAAGCAGACTTTTACTGTAATTATTACTACTTAACAGCATTATGGAGGAGAAGGGAGCAATGGATGACAGGATTTGAAGTGCTGAAATCTAATTTAGATATAGAATTCTAATTATTGATTGTTTCTTTATCTAATAAGAAAGTAAAGGTTGTTCAGAGAAGAGGTGGAAATTTTAATTACTTCTATTTATCTAACCATTTATCTAACCATTTCGCAAGAAAGACTTTCAATATTCCATCATTTAAAGAAACAAAAGAAAAAGAAAAATAATTTAGTTTTACTTGGGGAAATAAACCTGTGGAAACACAATTTAAGGAAGATTTTATTATCCTCAGTAAACTTAATATCTTGTATTGCATAGAAAATTGAGTAAGCTTTTGGTAATTATAAAATGATAAATTTTTCTGGTGTAAAGGAATAAATAAAGTATATTTTAGCATTCAGGACATACAAATAACTAAAATGACATTATTTCTAAAGTTTTATGGGGAAGATATGGAAGACAGTAATGTTTTAAGATTTTTTGGTTTCGATGAAAATAAAATTTAACAAAAGATACATAATGAATGACCACCTTTATCTCAAAACCACTCATTAGCTTTATTAGAATCAGATATTACAGGATAAGGAAAGTTGCTCTAGCAAAATTTCTTTATTTATGCAAAGTTTTTATCTTCAGAGCTCATAGAAAAGCTAGTTTAAAGTTTTTATGAAAAATTTTATACCATTTCTATTTTAAATAAAATTTTATGGATTAAATAAACAAATCCCACAGAGATGTTAATGTCCTTCTGCTGAATTTTGTAAGATTTTTACTTCAGATCATTGTTTTCCTTCCTTACTTATAGTTAGAACCCTTCACTGCTGAAGAGGTATAGAGGCTAAAAATGGTAAATGTGATAATGTCAAGCACTTACTGGTGCTTTGTGTCATGTGGACCTGCTCTCTGAAAGGTTAGATGATGACATATATGTGTGTGAATATATATATACGTGTGTGTATATATATATATATATATGCAAAAAGCAAAAAAATATCCCTCATAATCCATATGACCTGAATTATATCAATGGGAAATTTTTGTGACAGAAGGTTGTGTCAAGATATATGAAAAAGAAAAGACTACTTAAAAACCAAAATGTTAATCTCAGTGCAAAGAACCTTATTTTCAATTTGTTGACTAAATATGACAAATGTAAATTAAGGGGGTAGTTTTGAAATTAATTTACTCATTTTCTTCCCTAACATTTACTTGACTATAGAGTCTGAAACATTTTGATTTCTGGATACCGTTCAGTTATTATTAGGGCTAATTTTGGTTTTTAATTTAGATTAAGCAATAGTTGCTTAATAAGAGTTCCAAGCTTTCCTTGAAAAAACACAATCCACACCCAGAAACCCTTTTAAAAGACCTTCGTTGCTATCCAGAAACACTGAGAGCCAAACCCAAAATAATTCATACAATTACTAACATTAAACAGCAAAAAAACCAACAAAAAAAGTTCAGTGGATGAAGGACAATAGATGTAAGAACATCCAATAAACCAAAGAAGGTTACAATACAGAGCAAAAAGTGAACCATGGAAGTTCAAGGTTCACTTTGAAAAGAATTTAACGAGTTTAGTTATTTCCCTATGGACATGCTGTCATCTTACATGCAATACCTTTCCTCTACAATTCCATTTGGTAACAGCCACTAAACAGCCCATCTTTTTCTTTCATTATTTTTTTTTTCCTTTTCTCCCAAGAGGCGTAGGTAGAAGGGTTGCTTTCTCCTTCTGGATTTTTTTCCTGGAAAGTCTCTTCTGAAATTTAAACCAAAACAAAAGTTGTGTGGGTATCTGTATATTATTAAAATTTGGTTAGAAAAAATTTCAGTGATTTATTCAGACTTAAATTTGAGGTCTAACTTAATGGACTGAAATGCATCTTCAAAAATACTTATTTAAAAGATTAATTTAAAAACTGCTTCCTTCCCACCAGATTAAACCATATATCTGAATAGTCTGCATATCCTGTGGAGCTACTTGTGTACTAGTTAGTGGTGACTGACAGGACTACCCAGTGTGTCAATGTGTCTCTTGTTTTGGTTTATCAGATAACTGGTGAAATGTAACACTGATGGTGTCAGATTCCTATTTAAAGTATTGCTGGATAAACAAAAACTGCAGAGGGTTGTTTGGGACTTCTCACTCATTTGAATTCTTAATTTATCCTTTCTTGTAACATCCCTGTTTCTAATTAACAGCATTTAAGAGGAGCTTAACTTCCTTTCTGCCTTACCAAACAAACCATGTCCAGTTTTATATTCAAGAAGAGCTTTCTAATGTTATTAGGATTTATGTCACAGAAAAACACAAATAAAAACATGCAATGATATTTTTTCCTTTCTTCCAGGCTTAGGTTGACCACCTCAATAAAAATGATCTGCATATGAAAATAATTTTATACCATATAGAATGAAGTTTACATTGTGTGGAAAGATGTTTTTTGTTAGCAGAGAATAATTTAAAGGCTTCTTCTCAATAACTCAAATAGCTATACTGACTGAAAATTCCAGCCCATATTGGGAATTCTCAATTTTGACTCTACACAACTCGGAAGGTTTGCAAATTACTTCATTTTACTACTGAAATTAGTTCACCTTACTTTAGGTAAAAGCAAGACAAGTAACAAAAGAAACCTGACCTTAGATTAGCTACTCCAGATATCCAGTCTTAGTAGATAGTAAGAAACATGAAGTCCCAGAGAACTTCCATCTCAGAAATGTCTTTCCAAGCTCTTATTATTTAGGCAACAGCTGGTAACATGTTCTTCATAATTTATAATTTATGATTTTATTATTAAAATATAATATTTAGCAAATCAAATATAGTACTAAACTGGTACTTCTGTCAGAATAAGCAATTAATCTCCAAATTTTTTACTCATATATAAGACTCTTTTTCAACAGATCACTGAAGTTTACAGAGGAATAAGATTCGAGACTACTGAATCTTACCGATGTTATCAGACTTCTCTCCTTTGTTGTTTTGTCAGTTCTTCAATTTCCATCAATTATCCTGCAGTAAAAAACCAATGGAAAACCTTAACTAATACAAAAATGCAGTCTGACAGATACAATATCTTCTGCTTTGAATTACTGAAAATTCACTTCCATGCAATGTAAATAGGTTAAATAAATTATTAGCAATCTAATACTTTAAATTATATTTAGGCAACAATAATGACATATATAGACATTACAGAAAGGTGAAGTGCTCAAATCAATAATCTAGTGACCTTAAAAAATTCTTCAATTTCCATTCATTTGCATTATCTTCTCCTGAAATCTGAATCTGAATATAATTAAGGTATGACTCTAGAATGTAATGCAGAGTGACATGATTTGAAAAGCAATCTCTTTATATTGTAAATACTGCAATGGTTAACATGCTGATGAAGGAAATAAATAAAGAGGGCTACTGCTGATCTATTGCATGCAGGCAGGGTGGAGTTAGGATTAGTTTTCTGAAGACCTTACTGAATTCACAGTTACATTTTTTCTTACAAGTTACGTGATCGACTGACATTCATCCAGAATTTCATGGGTTCCAAAGTGGTGGTGACATGTTCCCTCTCCTTTAGGATGGGGAAGAAGCAATGGGTTGCCTTTATTAAAGCCTATAGAATCCCTACATTGAACATCTTAGAGGACTCAGCTCAAAGTACTTGAATAATACCTGGTACATCAACTTGAATATTTCATGATAGAATTAATCTTTCATGAATCTTTCATGATAGAGACTGAGCCCTCGGCTAACTGGTGGAGATTCTACACTTTGCAAGTTTCTCACTTTGGAAAAATGTTATTTCAGTAAAGCAATAAAGGTTAATATGGGAATCTTTTACTATACGTGGGAGAAGAATCAGCTTAAGATAGATGCACTTATACCATTCATGAGGTATTTTATTTTTATCTTAGTTGCATCACCATCAAATGTAACTGTCGTGGCTCATCACTGTTAGGCGGACAAGCACCATGCATCCCCTGCTCACTTGCTCCACAGTAGAACGGAGGAGAGAATTGGAAGGACAGAAGGAGAAAATTCATCAGTTAAGATAAAGACAACTTAATAGATGAAGAAAAAGCTCCATTCACAAGTAAAACAAAATAAGGAATTGACACACCACCTTCATCAACCGGGAGATGTTCAGTCACCTCTGGGAAACAACGTTCCATCATGCCTAATGGTTTCTTTGGAAAACAAATGCTGTAATTGTTTCATTCCCTCTTTCTCTCAGCTTTTATTGCTAGGCACAACATCATGTGAGATTGAATATCCCATGGTCAGCTGTCTTGGCTGTGTCCCTTCCCAACCCCTTGTGCACACCCAGCCACTGGTGGGGGAGTGGGGATGGGGGCAGGAAAGCCCTTGGTGCTGTGTGAGCACTGCTCAGCAGTACCTGAAACAGTGGTGTGTTGTCAACTGTGTTTGCAAAAAACCTAGAACATAGCAGTTTATGTGCTGCTATGAAGAATATTAATTTTCTCCCAGACAAAATTGGTACAATAACAAAATGGCATCACAGGAGATAGTTCTCTGAGAAAAGAACTAAGAATTCTTGCAAAGTTAGGATAAAAACCAGAAAATCTTCCAGAGGTCTGTGAAGAATTCTCTGAAATACTTCAAAACTAAACTTTAATCCACATCAGGAAGAACCAGACCCAGTGTACCAAATAGTGACGACAACATAAGTTAATATGCTCCTCATGCAACATAAATTATGGAACATAATCCAAAGATTAAAGTATTCTCTGCTGTCCTCTATTAAATTATAGGAGTTTGGGAAGAAAAAGCAAATAAAGCAGGACTTCAAAAGAGAAGCTGATGTCGAAGAGAGGAAGAAATAATTTTCTAAATATGTAGGAAGGAAATTTTGGGCACATTAAGCCAGTCATGCCATTTACACACCTACCAACGTATCCCTTCACCTAGTACGGCTTTGATCTATTTTAGCTTTCCTTCTTTGTATGCATTATCTAAATAAACTGAAAACTGATTAGCTGAGGGATTACAGGTACTCAAAAATGTTGATAACTTTCTGAATTGCCTAAGGCAGAATGGGGGAGAAATTTTCAAAAGTGAGAATTATGTCCACGTTATTAATGTAGTCAATATTTATATGGATTAACAGAGTGGGAAGAAAGCAAATTTTTTCCTTTTCTCTTACAAATCAGGGAACTGTGAAATTTCAATGAAAGTACGTGAGTGAAATTGAGTCACTCATGTTCTGGAAATGCTGCACTGGCTGAGATGAGCAATGGTAGTGGCATAAGAACATGATAACTGAATTATTTTATGTTCTGAAAACTCAAATCCCTGATTTATGGATTTAGTTTCAAAATTTCATTTTCTAAGCTCTAACTTTTTGAGATTTCCTGTAATACTAAGCGAAATTATGGAAGGAACAGGCCAGAAAGGCTTTAAGAACTCTACTAATTATCTCTATGTAAGTTTGAAGTCACATCTGCAGTATGTGTGATACTTTTGGTGAAACAAATATTACACAAATCTAGGAATCTGAATCACTGTAAAGCCTAAAAACAGGAGCAATTACCGGTGACACTCTCTGGAGCTTATATGCGTAAAATTGAACTGGTTTCAGTGAAACTCACTACTTCATGCTTTGCAAAAAGTATGGCAATTTTAACAGTATTTAGAAAAATTATAATCCTCCCAATTATATTTAGGTTCTAACAAGCAAGTTTCTTATTAATTAACAACTTTAAAAGACAAAGGCTGGGGGGACTTTAGTTATTTAGGATGCTTAATCATATCTTTGCTCTGTATTTGTGGAGCAGTAGCTAACATGAGGACCGGATGATCCCTAGTGATAATGTAAATTTAATTAATATGAGGTCCTTCTCACTTTGGAATCATGTATTGTTTATAGTGGGTTCATATCATATCAGCTCCAGGATTCCAAGACCTGAAGCAGCAATGTCTACTTCAGGTTTACAGGTCAGTTAGATTTAAGACTGATGGGATTCTGTTTTCTCAGAGAAGTGCACAGGTTTGCCCACTGATTTCATGAGCAGAAGAGCAAGATCAGGCTTCAGATTTCCTTCCACTTTTAACTGTTAATTTGCCATATCAAACAGATGCGTTTATGGACATGAGACTTAGTAGCAGTGAACCCTTTGAAGCACAGAAGATGATTGTTAATGGTTTAAAGGCTCCCCGCTTCTGTCTTCCAGCCACTAAAATCTGCAATTAGAAAAAAGGTCTTGATCTCTGGAAACCATGCCTTGTTAAATTTCCTTAGCAGACAAGATGGTACTGTGTAGCATTACATGTGGTTACTGTTAGCCACATCCTTGCTGTAAGTTACCATAGTGTAGCCAGGGTAATAAGATGTGACAAATGGCAGCATGGCAAGTCATTTTGTGGAGTTTCCTTTGGAATATGAAAACTATCCAAGGAGAGGCCTATGCTGCTTTTCACTATCCGTTTGCTCATGGATGTAGTGAACAACTTGAAGCTGAGCTGCACTGATCTACAAAGAGCCAGGGAAAGATCCTAGGGAACTGCAAGAAATCTCATAGGGACAAATGGCAAAGCAAGGCAGAGTAAGATACTGCAGAATGCATACATATCTTAGGTCATTTATTTGGATACAATTACTTCAAAAAC
Source organism: Tychaedon coryphoeus (assembly GCA_013398595.1). NCBI lineage: Eukaryota > Metazoa > Chordata > Aves > Passeriformes > Muscicapidae > Tychaedon > Tychaedon coryphoeus. Next base: position 99,938 of record WBND01000585.1, on the reverse strand, counting down.
AGGCTAAAAACTTTTTTTTTTTTTTAAATTAAACCCTAATTTTTCTCTTTAGGTCCATGAAATTCTAGATAGGGTGGCAGTTGCCCATGAAGTAAGATTTTTCTGTTGGGCATGTGCAAAGCTAACAGCAATAATGTGATTCTATTGTTTTGCAGTTTTGACCTTCAAAAAGAAGATTGACAAAGTAGGAAATTTCAAATCTATATTTTTTTCCAGCACAGACACAGTGTGGCCTTTTTTGTTTTGATTTATAGGTGATCTTAGATTTTATTAATTATCTTTTAAATTGTTGTTACTCCAAAGGGTTTCTGAACAAAAAGAGGACGCTGGAGGGAATGATAATTTTCTTCTGTAAGAAATGAAAATACACAGCACTTCTTAATGATAGAAATTTAGAAACATTTCAAAAGGCCTTTCACAGCTGTTTGCCTTCCCAAAGATTATAGAACTACCAGAAATAGCTGCAGGCAAAAATGACTTCAGTGATTATTGAGAGCGTGGACAAATGTTAAAAACCACACACAATTCGGTTGTATTCTGGTGTTTAGATACAGCAATATAAAACAAGCAAAGTGGTAATTATGTGGGGAATGTTCTTTTTAACCTTGTTTTTAAAAGAAAAAAATTGAAAACTTTTTGCTAAATTAATTTTCTGACTTCTGTTGTATAAAGTAGGTTTGGATTTTATAAAAACATGTGATGGAAAAGATATATCTTAATAGGTAGCTATGAATTTTCATTGGAGATCATATTATTTAAAAATAATTTTTTTAAGAAATTGAGGTCAAACCAACAGCTCCAGTCAGAGGAAGTGACTATTCCAAGTTGTTCTATCATTTGCCAGGTTACTGACCCTGGCCATTCACTCATCTTCCTCTCTCTCCTCTCTCTTCCTTCCAAGATTGCCTTAATCTCATTCAGTTCTGATAAGTCTGAGGCAGAAAAATGATGCTAAAACCACTAATCCTGTTGACTGTGGAATTGAGATCAGGCTAGGAACACAAACCATTTTCCATGGATCAGTAAGAACCAGAACATCTCTGATTCTGTTATTTTTGTACAAAACTGATCCATTATGTCCCACTTCATATTCCATAGACATTCACCATCTGAATACTGATCTGTTTCACATATAGTCCTACAGGGTTAGAAAGATTTGCAGCCTACAGCCAGTCTTAGATGTCCTCCTACCTATTTTTGGCTTTTTAGATATCTAAAAGCTATTGATTTTCTCAGCTGCTAACGTAGCTCTAAACAGTAACAGCCTCATTGAGTGTTCTATCTTTTGCTCAAGACTTTCTCATTATGAACAATTTCCATTGGCTAGGGCATGCATGGGTCTTCAAAATGTGAAAAAGATGTCACCATAAAGAGCATAGTGAAATGTGTGAGATGTGCATCTTCTGTGTTTATGGATTTGCTATAGGCAGGTTGAAAGGTTTTGGAACTGCCTTACTGGAGTAGCCAGGAAATATTAAGCCACTCATAGTTGCAAGAGGATCTAGGCAGAAGAATGTGGTTTTTTACAGCTCTTTTGCAAGGCAACAGATGCTAATTTGACAATCTATTTTTCTGTCTCCTGTTCTAAGAAGGAAAAATACTCCTATTGTGATGTTGAATTTATTAAAAATTATAAGTTCATCCTGAATATCTGAGTAGAATCTGTAAAGAAAGTTTTTTTTTCTTTGTTGAATTAGCTTAATTTTGGTAGACTAGATGGTTAATTTGGAATAAGGGATGAAGAGCCGCTGAAAACCTGGTTCTGCCTTATATTTCACTATTTTGGCAGTTCTAAATATTAATGCCTGAAAATAATTTAATAATTTTTTCACAGAGACAGTTACTGATAATCAAAAAATTACCTTCAAATATTACATCCAGAAAATTATTACAGACAGTGTAATATGGGATTTTAAAAAACATTTTGGTTTAAATTTTTGAAGTTTGGATTCAAATCCAGCTAATTTTATCCTGTGCTTAATTTAGTTGCATGAGAATTATTTTTAAATACCTCACCTAATTAATTTACCAACCTATTTGTACCAGGTCAATCTCCATAAGACATGCATGCTTTACTAGCACTGTGTACTAGAAATCAAACAAACGTAGAGGGGAAAAAAAGGTGCATTTTAGTTGGTAGCTAAGTTGCTGTCATTTTATATCACATATATATAAAGAATTTTAGGTATCACATTGAAATGTATCTTCTAGACAATTATTTCCAGTATAAGTAACCATAGGGAAGCAGAAAACTATTTTAAAAATGAAAATAAGATGGTTTATATCACCTGCATAACTTGTTTTGTTCTCTGCCTTCAGGCTCCAAAACCCGCTTCCCATATTTTTTCCTTTCTTTAAAAATAATGTACATCACTTTAATTTATCCCAGGTCCCAACAGAAGGATCAGATTTTAAGCATTTAATGCTGTGGTTTCAAATCCAATTTTACAGTGTTCATCGTTTCAGAAGTGGCAGAATCCAAAGTGAGCTTTAAAAAAAAAAAAAAATCAAGCTGTTTAGGGCATGTACTTTTTTTAAAATAAAGTTTTACTATGAAGCTATAGCTTTTCTAAAGGTGTTAGGAATATTTCTAGTTTTAAGAACCATTTCTTATTGAAAAGAAGCAAAATTTTGAAGGGCAGCCATTTGTGTATGTGTAATTTTTTCTGTATTTCTTCTAATGTGCTCTACTGAAACAACTAGTGCATAGGAGGACAGTACTTCAGATTTTAAGGAAAAAAAATTCAAATCTCCTTCAATGTGCCATTATTCTTGTGCTGCTGAATGTAAGAATGCAGAAGCTGGTATACTATGACTCTTCCTCCTCAAGGGATTGTCTGAGCAGTTTTGTCTTGACACTATAGTAGGATACAGGATCATCCCTTTTATCTGCTGCCTTTGTGACCTGTGCCTGGAAAAACCCCTGCCATCTGCACACGAGTTCACTTTGTTGCTGGTGAAGTCTACCATCATCAGGGAATTGCTCTCTGCATTTCCACTGTCTGTAGGGTGCAAAGCCTACAGCAAAGATCCTAGCAGAGTAAAGAATACCTTCAAAGACTCATTTGGCAAAATTTTGCAATGCTGCTTTCGGCAGGTGACATTTGCTTTTTAAATATTTCCGTGCTCCACAGTGAGTAGCAAGTGCTAAGGTTCAATTCTACTGATTTCAGAAGTGAGTCTCTTCCTGAAAACCAGTGTTTGTCTACTGGGCAAACAGAGAACTGGTGTGAGCAATAATTGGGTTGTGTGTCCACAATTGGTGAAGACCAAAAGGGAACGTGCTGAGAAAAACAAGTTCTGGTGTAAGGCTTTCACAAGAGTAATAAATTACTCCCGAATATGAGACTGTGATTGCCAAATACCTGCGTGACTAACAGAAAATATACATTAATGTTGGATACCTTTTTCCCCTTCCCAGAGAATCCCGTTCTCCTTCCCTTACGATATTTCCTTTCATGGAAATTTGATGCTGATTAAAACATAAATATAAAGTTAATAAATGAGATGGGAATTGTGGAGTTAAATTGGCAATACAGATTTTAAGACACAAAGTGGTCTGCCTGAGGAATTTTGGGTGCCGTATCTTAGCTGGGTATAAATCAGCAGTGGTGGTGCCACTGAGGCTTCAGGTATAACAGAGAAGCAACATCTTCATTGGAACCAATGGAAAATTGCATGAATTGACAGTCAGCTTATCAGAGGTTGTGACAGAAGACTGAATGGATAACCTGATTTTGATGTTGGAAAGAAGACAAAGATTTAGTGGATACAGAAGGTGAAATACCTTCTTCCCATCAATGGACTCCTACAGGTCATGGTTCAGACACATTAGTGAGGTAATATGACAAAGCTTATACTGGTACTACTTCTAGAGATGTTTGGACAAAATTTGTCATCTGGATGTCATAGACAGTCCTAGACAGACTTTATTTTAAAGTGGGTGGAGAAACATTACATCATCCATTTTGACATAGCAATCCCTTCTAGACCCTTTTAAAATAAGACTGGAAAAAGGATCTTTTTTTTTAACTGAATTGTAGCTTATTGTTTATATTCAGCTTCTCTTTATATGCTCTTCTATATTGCCTTTTCTTTGCTAGGTATGTGGAATGCTAAAATTCATTCCTTTTTTTAACAAAGTGTAGCCAAAAATAGCCTGGACACATGATACTGAAGTTGCTCTTGTGCTACCCATTTAAGTTATGTATCAAGTCTAAATTTAATCAAGGCCACATTTTATTTATATATTTCATGCATTAAACTCATTTAAACGTTTAGTCAGATTTCATTAGGGGAAATACTACCGCACACATCATGCAGTAGTAAAGCTAATGTGCTTCAGGAATTTGAAAGGATTTAGAGATCAGAGGGTCTGATTTCAAAATTTCTTTTTCTTTTTCTGCTTAGTGCTCGGAGCAGGTCTGTATGCTGCACATAGTTTGTTTCCTAGGACACTAATACAGTCAGCATGGTCTGTACAAATGTGTAAACACAGACATTCTCTGTAATCAGTGCATTTGGTGTCTTAAGGCAAGATTATGTTTTTTTAGGAAATGCAATTTATGTTCAAGATTAAATTTCTCCTCCAGACTGATAACGTCTTGAAGTTGAATGAGATCATAAATTTTGTGTCCTGACTTCTTGTTCTCCATCTTAGATCTTCAGTCCCTTTTTCAGTGTTTTAGAAAAGGGGAACTGGACAAAATGTATCTATAACTATTTACTTTCACAAAAATAGTCTGTAAGGATTGATATGCGTAAATAAATTTTAAAAATATCTGAAGTTATGGACAACTCTAATAAATACCTCTCCTAATCAACTTCCATGTTTCATTTTTATTCCATCCAAGATTAAAAAAAATCCCAACCACAAAAAATCCCACACATAAGAGAAAAATAACAAAGCCTTAACTGAATTTAACTGCTGTGATTTGTCAGGTCTCTTTTGGTCAGACTGTCTCTGATGCTATTTCACCCCACTGTCTACAAAGTTGAGGAAACTTCATGCTGTATCTTTTATTATAACTTAGATAGGGATGCATACATTTTTCTGATTCACAAGACAGCTTCATTTATCTTTACTGGAAAAAGAAACAAAAAAGAAAACAGAGAAAAATAAATGTAAATAACACATACACATGTGCATTTTTTCAGCAAAGCAATTGGACTTTATTTCAATGTGGGTTTTTTTTCTCCTCCTGGTGCAATTTCACCGTAGTCCTCAAGAACAGAAATCTGTCATTCCTGTATGCAATGAATTTTACAGTGCTAAAAAGCCAGTACATGGCAAAGTTTTAGTGACCCAGGGCATATTTGAACTTGTGATCGAGAGATGAAAGGCTTCATATTCAATTCCAAGTCCCATGACTCATCCAATTCCCCAGCATAATTTTGGTTTGGGAAAGAAGTTTTTGAATTACGAGTGTGCAAAGAGCTTTCTGACAGAACTGCAATTTAAAAACAGAATGGCCTGATTTACAGACATGCTGAGCCCTCAGGGTCCCACTGAGTTAAGACTATGCAACAGTCAGAAAACAGACCTTGCTTAGCACCTGTCTTCAAAACACTCCACAAGAGGTAAATATATTGCTGTAGGATCTAGGGATGGTGATCCCAGAACCAGACACTAGGCCAGGCTTGGAAAGGAATGAGTTCTGTAGTGTCTTTCTTTCTCTCTTCAGCCTGTGAGGAAACCACTACAAAGGAGCTTTTGAAGACTCTGGACATGTGGTGTGTTCTGAAGGACTGATGAGACTAGGAGCTCTGCTATATGACAGTAGAGACTGTGTCCTTGATCTCTAGTTGTATCCCTTTTCTCTTCCATGTCTTTGAAGGAAAAAATGATTTCTCTCCCCTTTAATAGAATCTCTTACGGTGGAAATATATTTTCCCCAAGATCAAGTACTTAGTTTCTCTGACAGAAAGTTTCTTTGCAACATGGAATCAGATGAGAGGGTGCTAATGCTGCACAAAATAAATTAAGCCTACCCTCTTATGTATGTTATACTTGTTCAGTTCTCAAGCCAAACATCTCAGTGTCCCCCACGTCATGCAAACCAGCTCACCCTCAGAGCCAGCACCTTCTCCAAGGAGATAGTTTTAGGCATTCATATTCATGCTTAGATCTGCTTAATATTATTTAATGTACTCAAATCCTGACTACCTTTGCAGTATGAAAACAGTTTGTGTGAGCTATGTACTGTAGTTAATGCAAAGCCCATGTTCATGCACAGCCAACAAAAGCAATGTAATTGTTCTTGTAAGTCTTAGATAACCTCTTAGCAGTTGAACTCCCTTGTGGCTACACAGTCATACCAACCATTATTCCTCACAGAAGAATTTTTGGAATGTGGTAGCTAAGTTAAAAATAATTTTCACAACAGTATTCAGGAGAGATGTTGCCAAGACAAAGAAATCATGAGATCAGAGAAGTAGCAAAATAACTTGTTTGAGGGATCTCTTCAAACCAGAATTTTTATCAGCTTCTCACCTTTTTCATCTTAAGCACCTTAAGCACTGCTTATTGTGCTTTTATGTTCACTGCTAAAATTAAAAATAAATTACTCCTGGCTTAAGCTAAGTAAAATAACTTCATTATAACATAAATTAAAGAACAGAGGCATTGGAACTACTGCAGCAAGCTGCAGTGGAATTTCTTTGCTGAAATTAGTTTACTGGTCTTGTTTTGTGGAAATGGACATTTAATTAAGCTTTACTGTAGCCTAAGAAAGATATATAATTTTTAAATTAAAATTACAAACAGAAAATACATCTATAGTAGTTACTAGTACTTTATGCAGTTGTGTCTCTCCCTCACTACCACTGAATAGCATAATATAATCACATTGATTTCACGCAATTTGTTGGTCTTGTTAAACAAAAGACAGCACAGTTTCCTATAAAGAACTGGAAAATTCTCATTATATGAATATTAAGTTAGATACAATTTTTCAATAGAAGACTTACTAAAGCACCTTGAAAATAGAAAAATTTGAAAATAAAAAGCATTTGAAAAATTCTCTGGCTAGTCTCATCTGAAGAGAGATTACATCTATATGTCAAATTACCAGGGAAAGTAGAAAACTGGATATTTTTTTTTTTTAATTTTCTTTTGTGCAGGAGATTGAGATTTCTGCAGAGGTTTATGTTGCCAGAAATTCCAGTTGCTGGAATCAAGTATGCTTCTTTTTCAGGTAAAACTGAAATAGGTTTACAACAGTTTTAGACAAAACTATTATTCTTTCCCCTGGTCTTTGGAGGAGGAAGCAGCTATTTTTCAGTTTGATCTGCGCTCTAACTCTATTACTACCAAAAGTGGAAACCATAAAATACCTTGGGCTGACATTGGTCATATTTTTGCTCTCAACTGGAATCCCAAAGAACACGAGTTTCTTGTGGATATGTATTTTATATAAAAGCGTTTACACAACTTTAACACATTTTACATTTAAAAAACTCAGATACATGCATAATAAATAATTTTTAAAGCTGGAATGTTTCTTTCCTCCACTGGGTGTCACCATAAGGCAACAACACTGATCTTGGAAATCTCAGTAAAAGGTTTCTTAGATCAGAGATTTTGTATTTATTCCAGAGGGATGCAATGGGATAATCATATTTGCTATTTAACCACTGAAGAAAGCCCCACCTAGCCCTAAGGTGCTCAGACTGATGCCTACATACCAGTGAATAGCAGAACAGACCTGAAGGGACTTACCAAAAAAACCCTGACTAAAATGAGCAAAAAGCCCATCAACTTGTTTCTAAGAAAGAATGTAAGTGGATTTTAAGATTCCTTTCTTGTGGTAATGAAAATAATTAAATGAAAGAACCTCTCTGGAAGACTGAAGTCTTCATTCTTATTTGTGGAGAGTGGATGGGTTTCAAATATTGCTAGAACAGTTGCTATAGTAAAGAGTATTTTACCTGACTTCAATGGAGCAAAAACTTATGGAAGTCCTAGGTGACTCATAGGCAGCATTTACTGCATTACTCCCTTCCCCTGGAACAGTTATAGATGGATCTGATTGTCAACTAAATGGCCTGTGGCTATATCCCAGAGGAAAAAATATTTGAAAAGAAAGCAGCCAAAAACCATGTATTTTATTTTTTAAAGAATGTATTTTTCACAAACTATATACTTAAGAAAAAATTAAAAACCAATTCCTGCCTCCCCACCATTCCTGAAGTATTTATTTTATTTGTTTTTATTCTTATTCCTTTCTTCTGTTTTTTGTTAATTTTCTCCCACACAATAATGCCTAATGGCATAATCAGAAGTCTAGACACCAGTTGGTTCTAGTTAATTGGCTATTACTTAATTTTTTGTTATTCTGGATGTCTATCAATAATTTCTCCAGTGTGTATGATAAAAAAAAAAAAAGAATTTTGGAAAACTTTCTCTACATTCAAATCCTGGCTAGACTGTAATTACAAAACACAAAGAAAGTGTTTGTGGTTTGATTCTTTGCTGAGCAATTTTGATTAAATTAGGAAATTCAGAAAGAGAAAAAAAAATTAATGAAAACATAAGCCTGGCTCTTCCATCCCACATTATCACTCACTTTTTTTTTGCTGTTTATATTGAAGGTGAATAAACTGTAAAAGATTAAGGCTACAAAACTAAAATTTATTTGAACACTCCAGATGTGTTCACAAAGACTAATAGTAATGTGAGCAAACCAGACTTTGAAAAAAGAGGAGGAAAAAAAAGAAAGAAAAAAAAAGAAGGTACAGGAAAAAAAACAAAGTTTATGCTGGAAATTCCAGTAACACCCAGTGGGTCAGGATTACTACCTGGAATATCTGAGACTGAATATCTGTTCTGAACTTGGTCCCCTTCCCCTCCAACCACATAAAAAAAGATCACAGCCTGCTCTCTTGGGGTTCTATATATACTTTGGGCCTACATTCTGAGACTTTCAGAAGCTGCTGCGGGCATCTGTTTTAGGGGATGGCCAAGCAGAACTTCTGATCTTGAGCATGAATAACATGGTGCAGAAAAAACTCACCTTGTTGGTGAAATCTTCAGCACTGGGCTGAGAATATGTTCATTAGTCATTTGCTGGAATAAATAAAATTTCTCTTATTTTTATTAAAACTATAAGTTCTCTCTTTTCTTTTTTTCTCTCTCTACCAATGAAGAGTAAGTGTTGCCAGCTTGAGGTGATCTTTAAATTTCTTTGAGAGGATCTTTGCCCTCCACATGTACTTACCTTGTGGCAGGGTATCAGATTACTCTGCCAACAGACTTTATTGTTGGGGTTGACCAAGATCAAGGGAAACACAATCAGCACGAACTGTACTTGAACAGTTCCTCTGAAAATAACCCAGCTTGATTTTAGTTGCATTTGAGATCCAAATACTTTAGATTAAATGCACTGTTAGTGGTATAATCAACTAGACTTTCAGCTTAGAAAGCAGATCACTGCTGGAAATTTGTAAGCATTAGGACTTACAAAGCTACGAGTCTGGTGTTTCAGTTATTTGAAAATCCAGTGACCTTCAAAATACCATACTAATGACAAGGATATGGGAACACAAAGCTACAAATAACCCTAGACTAAAAAGGGGTTATGAGAATTTTTTTTAGGTTAACATGAAGCCTGAGCACAAATTTTATGTAAATTATGCTAGAAGTTGCAAAAAAAAGGATAAAATTGAGGCTGCTACAGACTAATACATAGCCATTATCCGGCTACTTGTTCAAATACTAAAATAAATAATTTCGTTTTTCATTTTTAAAGTTATTCTGATGCTTTTCTCTCCAACAAAAATATGTATACTGATGTTAGAAAAAAAATAAATACAGGGTGCAAGTTAAGTCTGAGTTTTTCTTAGACTTCAGTGAGAGCTCACTCTTCAGAGTGAGGGGATAGAAGCAGCCTGACCATTCACGAGATTCTCTGTCAGTCACACTCCAGTACCAGAGACTTTCACTGCTGGGACCAAAGTCCCTCCACAGCTCCAGTGAGCCCATGGGTGCTCTGCACACCCCACTCACAGTCAGGTCAGGTTTCCTGATGCGTTTTACCCCAGGTTTCCCACAGCAAAGTCTGAGATGCCTCATTCCATAAAGCCATTTATTCACAGTGCAGTAACACAAAACCAGCCTGGACTGGTGCCTCTGAGGAGAAACCCCCAACAAAGGAACCCCACACAGTCTACCTAGGCAAAAGTCTCACTTTTCCTCCTGAGGCCTCCTTTCCTGCTGTGTCTCCCAATGTCCATCCACCCGGCTGGCACCATCCTCTTCATGCCCTTTGTTAAGCAAAGTGTTGAGAATTCAGAGCTTCTTGTCTTGGGCTCCCACCCTGAGCTCATCTGTAGCTCAATCTGCAGCTTGCAAACAGATGCACTACTAGCAGATGTATTCATCAACAATACTCCCTTTGTTTTAATTCAGCATTCCTGCAAATATACTAAAGGAAAAGAAAAAAACATTCAAGACATTTATCCTTTGCCCCTATATGTAACCCTTTTTACAAGGAATAAATGTACTGATTTAGGCTAACAAGTGTATTCCTCAAGAGAAATCTCCATCAGCCCTCAGCTTCATATGGACACCAATGCACGTGCTCTGTGGAAACTACTTAGCATCTGTGTGGAATACTTAAATCATAATATCTCTGAGCAAAAGCTTAAAACTGCTTTTTGTAAGACAATGCAGGGTTCTGCCTTGAAAGCTTTTGCCAGTTTGTAAGAACAAATGAGACTACTAAGCATTCCTTATATAGCAGAAAACTCTAGCTTCAGTAGTCCATTGTTGAGGAATTTAGGTTAATATACCATATATAAATTTATTTGAAAACAAATATAGAAAGATTTGCTGCTAGAGCAGAAACCTGTTAAGTTTCATAGTAGACAATGAAACTTAAGGTTTATAATTTCTTGCAAATTCCTTGATGCCAAAATCAGAAGGCAGTATCACACATCAGAATAATATGTTCTTATTGGTAGTAACCAGACGCACTTAACAGTAGCTATGTCTGATGTTACGAGGTGGACAGAATTTATAGACTGATCAGACATTTTATACAAGTGTAATCAATGGGGAAGTTTCTTGGCATTTCTCTGAAGATATTTTGTGAGTTATCTGGCCTTTGTCCGAGTGCCAGACTGTTACACAGGATTCTTGCCTTTGGCAAAGGCAACAGCTGTGCTCCCTCTCTCAAGGATGCATTTCTGAACAGAGAGAGGTGCAATTTCTTCTTCCTTGTCTATTTAATGAGAAAGTATGAACTTCAGGTAAAGGCTTATGGCTCACTGCCGTAGGTAAAAGAAGCCTGGTTACATCTTACTTCTGTTTCTCATCCTGTGGCTGTCTGATGAAGAGTCAAGGGAGTCTCCTGTAAAGATGGGAGTTCAGTGTTGTTAAATTTTGTAACCCTAGCTCCCTGACTTTGGGTAGTGATCTTTGTTTGATCATAGCTGGACGGTATGATGTAGTCACAGAAAGTTTTCTGCTTCCTGGTCATATAACAGCTATAAGGGGATGTTCAGCCACAGGTGAGCAAATGTGCCAGCTGTTTCACTGCTGCTTTTCGCCTCCTGTGCTCTTCCTTGTAAGCCATGGTTCCTTGTGGTCACAAAGAGGCATATGTTGTACAGTAATTTACTTTCAGAGCACCACTTGCAGCATTTTTGTTTCTACCCTCAGAAGTTTTCTCCTCTGTCTCACGAAAGCAGTTGTTTCCACCTTGTCCTGAGCATATATGCCTTTTATCTTTTTCTCCATAACCTTTCACTGATCTTCAAGGCTAACCATATTGCACAGATAGTGAATATTCTGATTGATAATCCCTGAAGAAAGATGGTCATAATGCTTTGGAGCCAAGCAACCCCAAGGTTTTGTCTTCAGTGTAACAGCTGCCAAAATTTAGATGGTGTGGATAGCTAAGGAAATTAGTATCAGGTGTTTGGAGCCTTTTATAACAGAATAATGTAGATGTGGCCTTCATAGGCCTGCCAAACCACATATCTTGCCAGCAAGTTTCCTTCATGTGAACCATGTCAAAAGTACTTTCAGATAAAATATAATGAAAACAATTGACCGTGATATTAAAGGCTCCAAGAGAGGTCATATCCCAAATATTTGTTCCATGCTCTTAGGCTGAAAGCAAACTGGTCAAAGAGTTTTCAGTCAGAAAATGAAAACTTTGTTTAACTATAAATTTCCTAGTAGCTGTTTGCCACATGATTGGAAAGAGATAAAAGAACACTCAATGAGGGGTAACATAACACCTTGTTCAGCTGTTCACTCACTCCTCCTTTTCTCTAGTGTTTTTGACTTTGCAGGACCTTTATGCCCATGGGTCAGTGTTTTGCTGAGCTGAAGCCTATACTTAAAATGACAACATACTTCACAATTTCATGTCCTGCAAAACAAAGCAGTTTCATGCATTATCTGAACTCTGGCTCTGAGGATAGCTCCACAGTTTCTCACCAAGTTTAATACTTAGAAATACATTTACAGTCACTGTCATCATGAGACCAAGAGGAATATAATAGTTTTATAGGCACATGAGTGTACACTAAAGTGCCAGGAGTCTAGGCAGCTTTTACAGCCGGGCAAAAATTCAGAGCTGCTCTGATAAAACAAAAGGGCTCTTCATGCTTGGAAAACAATCCAGATTACTTTAAGTCACTGTCTATCAAATGTATCCTCCAATTTCAGGCCACTATTTTTCAAGTTGTCACATAAATGTTGCCTCATAGAGGACCTAATGCCCTCCTAAGGGCAGAGCCTGCTGTCAGGCCATGCCCACTGGTCTGACCAGGTCTGTCACTGTGGGGCTGGGCTGGGCTGGGCTGGGCTTTGCTGGGCTGGGCTCTGCCGGGCTGTGCTCGCCATCTAGCGAGCCACCAAGAGCCGGCTCACAAAGACTGTGGTCTAAAAAATTATAAACCTTTTAAATATATCAAAGGAAATCCTCTCTTGTCTGCAAACAGGAGAGCTTGTTTATGTAAAGTTAGCCCTTATTTTTATTTCTGCCAATTAAAAGCTCTTAACATCTCAAAGTTACTGAATATAGTGATCAGTTGGCACAATTCAATTTCAACAAAGGCTTGGCAGACTGCTATTATACATTTAATCATGTACTACAAACATTAAGAGTACTTTTTCAAAGAGTAATTGTGTCCACCTAAAGAGTTATCTTTTGAAGAGAACAAAAAGTGGATTTTATTTTCAGAAAAGCCACCACTGCTGTATCTGTCCAGATCCAGTGATCTATTTACATGAAAGTAACAAGGCAGATTAAAATAATGTCCTGTATGTTTAATGTGATCACTGCTCACTTTAACTACGGCAACATAAGCTCCAATTTTTCTGTGTAATGTGCCTTGCTATACTGGGTGCTATCTGAAAGATGGTATCTAAATCCATCTCTCTGCTTTTCCTCTCCCTTTATCTGTGTTGCTCTTATGGCATTTCCCTTAGTGAGTTCTCTGAATCTTTCTCTTGCGCTTGTATGTATGCCATCTTCCATGTAACCATTATCACTCCCTGAAAATCTATACCAGTTAAAATAATATCCCCTTGGGAACTCTCTTAACAAGGAATCAATTATTTGAAACAAAGCAATGCCAATCAGCCTTGATACTGCCCAACTGCAATTTGTGGTACATTCAGTATTATCTTTCAAAACGCATGTATTACTCTCAAAAGTGGGAAGACTTCTAAACACAAAACGTCCCCAAAAGCAAAATAAACCAACCAAAGAGAAACAAGAAACCAACCCCCCCCAAAAAACCCCCAACAAACAGGGGAAAATATAGCCTCAGATTAATTTATATATTTTGTATATTTTATTTTTGTTTGGAATTTTGTTTGTTTGTTTCATTTTTTTGTGTGAGAAATTATTTAGGATAATCCAAAAGCTTTTAAAAGCACACATCTGTGGTGAGCCTTATTGTTGACAGTGCTTCATTTGAAGCATAACAAATGAGAAGGGTTCATAGATAACATTACATGATATGAATCTAGGAGTACCTGACAAACAAACATAACCTGATTGTCACAAATACAGTATGCACAGGTCTCTAATGAAAGGATTTGAATGAATGCTTTCAGTATTATTTTCAAGTTCCTCTATTAATGCAAAAGATGAAACACAGTAGAATGTTTTCTCAGAGATTTTAATTTAAAACAAATGAACCTGAGGAATCACATTTGTACTGAAATCCTAGTTTTAGAATTTCCTTAGCTTTGGAGGTACTCTTTCTACTGAAAATAGACTTTGATCCACTCAGGGATGTAGTTGTACTTTGACAGAGTCTCAGTTGGTCTGGGTGTCCATGCACATGAAGGAACCAAGGGCTGCGACAGCAGTTCAGCTCTTGACATTCATCTTCTTATTACAGGCAAAATCTCTGCAACTTCTACACCTGTATAGAAAAGGAATTATCCTGATGTGCAAGGCACTACAAGCAATGTAGCCTTTCACTAGGAAATTTTTCAAGGCCATATCGTTGATAAAAACATTTTTAGCTTCTATCTATACATGTTGACCACAATAAATTCATGTTCACCATGGAATATAATCTGTATGTGGGTTGTACAGAATTATTACATGACTCAATTTTCTGTAAGTATATTCTTATACACCTGTAGAAAATTTTGGCTATTTGTTTTTTTCTCTGAATATCTGAGGACATTCTTAGACCTCTGGGTATGTCAGATTTGCATCAGCTGAGATGTTTAATGGATGGGCCTATACAATTTTTAGGCATCTTTTAGTCACAAAAATGGAAGCCATAAGGCAAAAATTCTCTGTAAAATAGAAAAAACACTAATCTTGTAAATTTTTAACAAAAACCTCCAACTTTATACATAACTTGGAGCTTCTTATTTTTGTTAGCATTTCTTTTGTGTCATTGAAAGTGGGCTAGTAAATGTAATGTTATCAGAGTTCTGTAAGGGTAATGGCTTCATAATACCAGGCCATATAGCTATAAGCAAAGGAAATTGAAGGATTTCTCCATGAGACATGGATAAACAAAGCATGGTTTGGCTGCACTTTGATCCAATTTAGCAGCTCTAATGCTCGAAGAATCATACAGAGAGAGCTAAGACAAAGTGTTTTTGGACTTTTAGTGTACTTTCACCAGACCTAAATGCATTCCCTCACACATTCTCTTAATGTGGCTAGACATTGATTCACTGGTTCATTGATACCCATTCTCTTAAAACTATGTGTGCTTACAGCTGTCCTCTTTTTTTTTTAACCTCTTCTGGTAGTATTTTATACTTACTAGGTCTCATACCGGTTGAAGTTTTAAGGGCTTCTGGATGTATAGAAATACAAAAATGACAGAGGATCCTCCTGTTAAAGCCAGATACAAATCTAATACTGATAGAAAAAACAGACAAGTTAATTAAAATACTTAGAACAGTTTTCCAAAATTTATAGTCTGAAATCAGATTCTCAATCCTGACCACTGAAATCAATCTAAATCAATCAGTACAAAACTAAGGACTGCAATGAACAGTCATTACAGTGTCCTGGGCAATTTTAAAGTGACTCGATTAAATTTTCTTTTAGTTTCTCTTGCACAGTCTGATGTGGTCAATAAAATGATGTGAGATTATACTTTGCCCTTGGTGAGGTCTTCACATTTTACCATTGGGATCGACATGTGTTTTGTCATACAACATTATATGGAAGTTGTGTATACATAGGAAGGAATGCAGTGCAGTAGAAGTGAGTCTGAGATGTATTTCTGGGGTATATATTTCAGATTAGCTCTAATTTAGCCCTAGACCAGTAGACTATAAGGTTATCAATAACTGAAACCCATTACTTGTGGTATTAAAGGATATCTAATTTCATATATAAGGAATCCACTGCTCACATTGAGACCTCTTCAGGACATGAGCCCAAGGCACATGAGCCTGCAAATTCCAGGAGAGTCCATATTGCAAAACAGTGATCTTGACAGGAATGCTAATATCCTCAGAAATATCCCAAGACAATCCAGTTAGTTCATATTATGAGTGTATAAGGAATATGTACTGATTTCATAACTACTTGCAATAGCAAATACTGATAATGTTATGCAGTCTTAGCCTTTGCCTAACTTCTTAATAGAAGATTCTTGATTTCCATGCTACAGTATGCAGATGATGAACATAACATTCCCAAAAAGACTTTATTGAATGGGACCTGAACAACAGAATTGTAATGCAAATTAGGGAAGAAATAAAATTCTGTAGCAAAGAGGGAATTCTGCAAGTGATACTAAAACATTTTTTTAGGCATATGGTCATTGTATACCTTCCAAAAAATACATGACTTGTGTTCTAACTAGAACAGACTCATTACAATCCTTAATAAAATCTTCTATGTGAACTAGGTGCAGTAAACAGGACCTAAGACTCCTATTTGGAAGAAAACTTTTTGAATCTACCCCAAAATGCAAAATTTTTGATTGTATTTAAATTTCTACAAGTTTTAAATTAGCAAAAAACACTAGACGACAAAAAGATTTGTATCTTCATTTTTAAAATGTTCAGTTCTGAAATTTCGTTTTTTATTTTGAAGTGTGTGTGAATGGTACTTTTTCCCTTTTCAAAGGTATTTTTGTATCTTTTCCTTAAAACCCACACATGGTGTCTCTTCATTCTATATTACAGCACATAAAACACTGCAGTTTAGAGTATCTGTATCAGATCAGCCTTTTTATCAGAGGATTAAATTCTTTAAAGGAAATGCAGAAACATTTTGCATCTGTTATTCAATCAGCAAGATGTATAAGAATGTTTCACCTGCTACCTTGAAAACAGGCTGCTTTTCCTCTGGTACAGCCAGCAATAATTTGAGGAAATATCATGCTGACAGAGCTTGAGGGAAGAAGTAAATGAGCATTGCTCTCAAATTCATCTTTGGCAGCAGAGTAAGCATCTATAATCTAATGGCGTCTTGTATAAGTGAGTTTACAAGATGTCATTTTTAGGGACCATTTTTTCTGTTATAAAACAGATATAATAAGTAAAAATTTTAGGGAAAAAAATCCCATAGTTTTATGCATAACTCTTATGGTTTCTCTGCAAAATATTTTTTCTTTAGTTTTTCACCTTTTGGAAACATTTTTAAAACTCATACCTGTCATAAATGATCTTTGTGAAAGGCACAGGATGGGAATATCTCTTCCATAATTTCTTACAACATAGCCACTTGCAAAACCTGTAAAATGGAAAAATAACTTTTTTTTTTTTTTTAAATTGTCCTTAGACAAACAACACTCATTATAACTAGTGCTGAAAATTATAAAATATCCTGATACCTGAAAGTGTGTTAGTTCCTAGTCATAGAGCACAAAACAGTCCTTATCTGTGGTGATCTTCTTTTTCATGGTAATTTGTACAGAATATAAAGAGAGTGCAGCACAAATGTACTTGTTATAAGCTTCATTAGTTTTTCAGTTGCAAAGTGGTGAAAATTAATTTAAAAACTATTTTCAGATGTGAGAATTCTTATTTAAAATATTGAAATTTGTACTGGTAACTTTGATATGTAGCTTTTCAAGATATGTAAAAGGATGTGGTAACACAATAATTTGTGGATTCATGCCTTTGCCTTCTCTTTGTCTAAGGCTGGGAATAGAAATTACATTGATTAGCAAAATAATTCTGAGAGCTTTCACCTTGTTTTTGTTGCTAAGGTAACCATTTCCTTGGCATCAGTGCATCCAGCAGGTCTCTCTTACTTTCCTGAGAGCCCAAACAGAAGCAGCATTGTGGAATGGCATGAGGGGGGCAAAAAACCACAGAGATAAATAAGGAGGAAAAGATCAACAAAAGTAGCTGAAAGTTAATACAGGGATATTGCCTAGTTGAATTGAATTAAGTCTTGTTTCTGTGTGGGTCAGTTACAGCTCCCTGTGTACAGGTAAGTATTAAGGGCTCCAACAAGGCTGCAGCTAAAAGCCAAAGTTGAACTGAAATCTCCACAAAAAAAGCCCCAGATCCCCACC
>WBND01000585.1:39097-81274 GCA_013398595.1 Tychaedon coryphoeus | reverse complement strand
AAAAAAAAAAAAAAGAAAAATCTCCAAGACGGTTGTATTAATCCAGAGAAGAAAAATAGTAAAAATAGTAAAAACGTCATTGTCACCTTACAAGCTTACATTCAGTCAACCGTGTCTGAAGGTTGATAATAGTCTCTCTCTACAGTCTCATGTTCAAAATTCAGGCACAAAACTCTGCTATTACAACAAGGAGAAATTAAAGTTTTAAACTGAATGTTTCTAAATGATTGTTGGTGTGGAAGTGTGAAGACAGCGAAGTGAGTGCTTTCAGAAAGTGAAGTAAGGAGAGAGATTCCCAGTTCACTGACACAGTGTTTAACCTACTTCTGTACCTAAAATATGCATATTTTATTTTTCTGTAAATTTCCAAGTTATTTCTTGTGTTTATGAACACATACTGGTAGATGTGGACTCACTTACCTGGGGACTGTCCATAGCTGCCAGAGGGAGGCTACTCCAGAGGGAAGCTGAACTGGGAGCTAAGGGTGTCCCCAGAGCAGCAGGGCAGTAATCCCCATAATCAGGGCACAGGAGAGCAGAGCAAGGCAGTGGAGGCAACCAGTCTCATTGACACCTCATCAGACAGAGGCAAGGTAACTCAGAGAAAGCTTCAAGATCAGTTCAGGAAAGACAAATGGAAATTTAACAGCAGATGACAAGACTGGATCCAGTTACACCAGCAGTGCACCTCAGGCCAGCCCAGCCCTGAGTGTTGATAGACCTCCTGGACCAAAGCAAATGTGGAGTTCTGAGGTCCATGCAGGGAGCTGAACAACTGTGTGCTTTAGGTCCCTGACAGGGGACCTGCAGAATGATTTGGAAAGTTTCTATTTATTCTGCTACAATGGTTGGATTTAAAAAGAGTGCTTTGGATATTATCGGAAAATACATCAGAGCTAACCATAATATATGACTTCATTAGAAGATTTTAATGCTACATAATCATCCTAGCGTAGGCTCACAAAAAACTTTGTGGTTTGCCTTCACAGATGGAGGATACAAAGGGACTTTGGGGATTTCTGTTCCATATACAAGCCTAAGAGAAATAGCAAAGTCATCCCTGTGACTTGAGGAGAGCAGAAGCCACAGCAGAATTAGATACTCTCTCACAAACCTGTGTGCTCTGGAGCACATTTCTCTTCTCTTTCACTTGTGGGCTTTGTCTAAAGCAAACTTACATCATCCCCTTATATTCTGGATTTTTGGGAAGAGATAACATGAGGATTTTCTCACACCTTGCATAAATTCATACATAGAGCAAAATTCTGGAGCTGTAAGATTTCTGTTGTCTTACTCCTCAGTAACAAAACACCTTAACCTGAGAAAAATAATCTGTATGAAAGAAAGAAATTCCCTATTCACACCATGGATCTCTAATATTCATTTGTTGAGGATCATGTAAGGCTCAGAGAATGTATCTAAAAATTAGAGGCTCCATTTACAAAGCAAATCTACTTTATTTCCTATTTCTGCAATGCTATAGTAATTCAGATAAGGTTATTTCATGAAGTCTTCTATTAATCAACAATCAGCTTATATTTCTGGTGTCAGGTGCAGTTATTAGTAGCAGTGTGTTGTGCAGTTTTTAAGTCATAGATAGACAATGTAACACTTTTCTTCTGAACAGAAGTTTTTATATGAAAATTAAAAATGTGCAAGGCAGTGATTTCTTTACCTGTCACATGAGAATAGGAATAGGCATAATGAGAAACAAAAGGCTTGCTGTTGAAGACATTGTAGGCTGTTGCTTCCAACACAAAAAGTCCAGGTATCCCTTTCATGCCTCCAACTCTCAGTAATCCAAACAGGTTTCAAGAGGCTCAGAACAGAGATCTTCTTTCATATGGGTGGATTTACTCAGATGATTTGCTCTTTATACCAAAGCACTTCTATTATCTTGGAAAGTCTGCAAGGTTTAGACGAGGGACTCAGTTGAAGAGAATGAATTTTAAATCACAGAAAAGAAAAAAAACCCCAATCCTCAGATAACTAAGCATTTGGTCTTTAATTCACAGTTCTGTTCAGCTGCTTAAAGTGTCATTGGAGTCATATAGAACAGAATTGTGAGGTTCTGAATGGAAAAGCAAGAACATCTTCATCATTTACATGTCTGTTCCCACACCTTTAACTTCAAAATGTGGAACAATCTGTCTTGGCAAATATATGGTGCCTATGAAATGAAAAAATTTCTGTTGCATTCCTTTCATACATATATTGAACATAGTAATCTGCCTAGGTCAGAGTGGCTAGTTAGGTATTTTTCCTAATTTTACAGAGAGTATCTCAGGCACTGAACTAAACAATATGAAAATATTTTATGACCCCTGAAGCATCTTCCAGTCTTAGAGTACTCTGATTTCTTAATTTCCCTCATTGCTCATTTAAAGTAATTGAACAGGAAAGACAGAAAAAGAATATAAAAATAAACCCCAAGTAATGGTCATAAGATGTTTACAAAGTTGCGAATAATAATTTAATTTATAAAATTCTGAGTCTTTTGCAGAATTTGGCTGTAGGAAAAAGAATTTAAAAATTACCTTCATAAAAAATCTTGAATTCTTGAAAACAAATAGAACATTTTGCAGCTGACAGCAGGAAATCTGATAACTCAGTTCATGTAGCTGAAATATTTGAGATATGAATCTTTTTGAAACTGATACATATTTCTGATCATATATAACCCAAACTTCAAGTTACTGCAAGGGCGTGTCAGATCATGAAAGTTTCCAAAAGTTTCCAAAACCAATTTTATTTAAAAAAAGCAACAACAACAACAACAACAACAACAACAAACCCCAACCAAACCAAAACAAAACAAAAAAATAAAACAAAAAAACAAAAACCAAACCAAAACAAAACCATGCAATCTCTAGATAACTATCTCCTCATTCTTTCCTGCTGTTCATTGCTGCCCTGAAGTGAAACAGAATCGTGAACTAGTTGTGATGGCCACTAACTGAAGGAAAAGAAATCTATTTCTGTTTGAATTACCTCCTGGATTCTGCTTGATGAAAACCAGAGACGTCAGCCTCAGAGTAGAGCAGAGGTGCTGCCATAGTTCACAGGATTACTCAGGATATTTCCAAAAACTGCCATTCTTAAAGCTGGACATCAGATAGAACTTCATTAATGGCTACAAAACAGAAATTTGAGGGAGAATCTTACACTTTCTGAAGTGCCACTGCTGCAGAAAATGCTGAGCTACATGGGCCATAGCCTTGTGGTCTGTGACCCTCAGCTAAAACCACTTTGCTCATCAGAAATATGAAACATGTCTCAAAAAACATTGAAAGCTATATCTGTAGGTACAGCTTTGTTCAAGAAAAAAAAATCTTTCTATAAACTTCCTTTGTTCATATGACCATCTCCTTGTTAGGTCTTTTATTCATATAAAGAGAAAAACAGTAAGAGAAAATCTCTAGTATGTGAGTGCATGAAAAAGAATAATATGTCTTGAGTTGTCTGCTTGTTAAGTTCTTATTAGTCTGTATTTTTATACCTTTCTTGAAGTGACACTTTTCAAGGATTTGTTATGCAGGTGGAAAGTTATTAGTTCTTCTGACATGAATGTATGTTGGGAAATTTTGCTTTGAGAGGAGGCGTGTTCATGGTGACAGCTTGACCGCAACTACAGAGAGCTGAAAACTGAAGAAAGAGGGGGGGAAGAAAACAAAATAGAGAAGCAAACAGCTAATTTAAAAAATGTGGTAACCACATCACTGAGTTATAAAACAGATAATATGATGGGAAAACAGGTTTGAACATACAGTGAGTTGCCCTTTTGCCAAAGGGGTGATCCTAGTGGGATGAAAAGTTAGTAATCTGAACTATACCTTACTATAAAAAAACTGAGGCTTTAAATAAGATATTGTCTTAGTCATCAATTAAAAAATAACCACTGAGTAAACTCGATGACATCTTTGTTAAACAGGAATTTAATTATAAAACTTGAATCTTGGCAATGGCACTTGAAAAGACACTTTAAACTGTGATCAGAAGTTTGTATGTTCTTATCCTTCTCACTAATAACACTTCTCTTAGTGAAGGAATTTCTTTTTCTTAAGTGATTTGTACATTTGATCTTTTATCCATTTTTATATGCACTTGAGAGAAATACGTCCAAAGCAGTTTTAACATTTATTTATTTATTACCAAATTAGTATGAAGTCAAGTAAAGTTCTAGTAGGTTACTGGATTTCTAACAGGAGAGATAACAAAGAAAAATAAGAATTTTAAAAATTCTTTGTATCTTTCTATGCATATGTGGAAGTACATTTTTTATTTGTAATATTTCTCTGAACCCTAAGAAAAATCTTCATAGAACGACCATTCTTCTGCAGAATGTACACAGTAGTAGAAGTATCACAGCCTTGATATCCATTATCTTTCTTCTCTACTGTATTTTTCTGTAATTTGTATTTTTTTGAAGTTTTGTTGCAGTATATTAGACTATGTTTTTTATTAGTTAGATAAAATAACAGGTAACATACTGCTGCACATTGCAGTATATAAACAATATAAAAACAATTAGCAATATAATGTATTATTTAAATTTTAATATCATACAGTATAGTTTTAATATTTTAAATTTTACTTTCATTACTTATAGCTTTTAGTGATAAATAAACAAATACAATTATTAGAAAGGCTAAAATCCAAACTGATGGTGCTTTTTCTTGAAAGACATTCTGCCAGGGATAGCAAAGCTTTTCTGTGTCAAAATTCCAGAGTTTCTATGATACTAAAGTGTGATTTATTCTTGTTTGTAGCTCAACATGCAAATCAAAGAGAACATTTCTACCAGAGAAAGGCATCAATAGAAGAGCTGACTTCAAATCAAGTGCACACTGTATCCATAGCAGAGTTTCTCATCTCCCTGTCTTTCAATCTTCTTACACTGACACATTTCTGCGGTCTAAAACAGAGGGAATTTTCTCTTTAAATAAGAGAAAATAAGGAGGATGTAGGGAGGTGTAATTGCCAGCACCAAGAGGGTGCCACAGCCTCTGCTGCCAGAGTTTCTGTGTGAGTTTACCCTGTGCCTAAGGGTTCTGTGCAGCAGGAGATGGGCCTGAAGGCCAGGCTGTATGTGCAGTGCTTGTTAGCTCGCTCCTCTGTGATCAGAAACTGCAGCAGCTCCCTTGGCACAGTGTGGCAGTATCTCTGTTGGATTTAGGTTACTCAGCTTTGCAGAGCTTTGAAGCATGGACCATTATTCCCACAAAATAAAGCAAATTCTAATTTTTTGTAAGTAGTCATGACTAGAAATTATTTTATTTATTTGACTCCTCTGAAGCTTTCTAATACTCTCTTAGACATTTCTGATTGAGGAGCCTGTGATTCAGAATTAAGTGTTAGGAGAACAGTTTCAGGATATTCAGTTTATTCTTGTCATTCACAAACCCTTCTCAAAAACTCTTTCTATTTGACCAAGTTTCACTGAGCCATTTTGGTTGAAGAAGTAGTACAAGAAATGCAGTTCTGTCTTTTTGAAAAAAGTTTATACTTAAAATATTCACCCAGCGTCCAAGAAATAATATCATGTTCACTTTCTATTTTATGGAGTAAGTATGCATATTTATTTTCTTGAGGAAACTTCCTAGCTATCACAGTAAAAAAATGTTATGGCCTCTACTGTTAACCATGTCCCATTTAGTTTAAATACAGACTAAGAATGGGAATCTGTACGCTTCATTAAACTTGGTAAGTGAAGAATTTACTTTAAAATCTCCTGACATGAGAATTTTTACTATTTTTGTCTACAGTTATTCCTTGTTGCTAAAGAGCAACCACTCTTGGGACAAGTCGGGATTGTTCTATTTCTATAGTCAGTATCTCAGAATAAATTCAGGGTCTTATATGACAAAAGATACAGTTAAAAATTTCATCAAGCAGTAGAAGTGGCATTTCTCCAAAAGTTTTGTCTGTTTTCCTTCCTCCCCTTGCTCCCTTCCCTTCTGTCCTCTAATCCTCCTCCTATTGTTAAGCAGAAAAACTGAGTTCAATGGCTGAAAAAAAAAAATTCAGTTAATTGCAAAATCAGTTTACGCATCTTTAGACCTGTTCTTCAAATTATGAAATCAAGCTTGGAAATCTATGTTGATAAACATTACACAAACACAAAAATACATATACTTTTCCCAAATCATGTCTGTTATCTGTTGAGCTGTGGAAGAAAGATTATGCAAGCATGAGGAGATTTTCCTTATATATCTCTTTACTTGTATAAAATGGGAGATTAAAACATGGTTTTGGTTACTGTACACATAATACATACTGTATACCACCATCTTTTCCCCACAATGACTGGCTTATGAAAATCAGAAAGGAAAAAGTAAAACCAGGACAGTTCCCCCAGGATTCTCATCTCTGAGGTTCTCAAAGGACTCTCTGAGACTCGAAGGATGGAGGTCTTAGAACAACTTTGAAATTCCTGTGTCTTTGAAGTGTTGAGCAGTGACCAGGGGGCCATTCCATATCAATGAGCAATGGCTTTCACCTGACTTGGACTCCAACTTTCCTCTTTTATAGTTTTCTGCAAACTTACACTTTTCAATGTTTAATTTATGATCTATAGCTTGAGATGTCTAAAGTTTGTCAAAGAACATTTTTATTTCAGATATGAATACTTCTTCAACTATAGATCTCTTATGTAATAATTTTTTGTTTCTTTCAGTTTTATACCATCTTTTTTTATCACATTTGTGCTCCGCACTGACAACCTGATTTTGTGTCCCCATTCATTTGGAATGCACTAAGTTCCATAAGTCTGAAGTTGTGTCCATGGATAAATATTTCACAAAGTTGTAGTTTTTACTGATATAAATACTGAGGACAACTCTTTCCTTCTACTTTACTTCCTGACACAAAACAACTGATAACTGATTGTGTCAGGTCTGAAATTACCTTTTTAGTGTATTGCTTCCAGGTTTTAGGGGTTTTTTGTAATTTCTTTATTTCCTAACTCTTAGTCCAATAAAGAAACTTTGCCAGTAGATGAAAGATTCTCTTTTATAAATGACAGATATTTTAACTTTTTTCCCCCTTAAGTATCATTATAATAAAGTATTGTTCAGACACTTAAAGTGAAAAATAAGATAGACAATAGCTTTTGGAATTCTGTAAAAAGTATAAGCACTTTAAATAGAAGCTTTTGAATATTTTATCCAGTTTAAAAAATATTATTTGTAGACTTTTTCTTAGGTTTTCAAGCATTAATTATCTTAGTGTACTTTAAATTTAGTTCAATTTACCAGTACAGAATTTTTATATGAAAATCTTGCAAATTTGAATTGACTGATTTTAAAAGTGACATTTACCATAACAAATGCAATATGTAAAATATGTATATATAGCATTTCAGAATTCTATTAAATTATTCAGGTACCCTTTTTCTTCCTAATCCAATTATTACTAAAATAATGATTAATAAATAATGATTATTAAATAATTATTAAATAATTATTATTAAAAATTATTGAACTAGTTTTTCTCACTCTTCTGTAATGAAATTATTTAGAGCTGTTTACAAAAAGTAAAGATTATTTGAGACAGTAACACGAGCAGTTTTCAGGTAGACAGACAAAGACCTTCTCTTTTGAACATTCCTCAAAAAACTTTTTGACCAGCTCATGAGCCAAAGAAGAAGTAGATTTTTGCTTAGAGTCTACACAACTATATTACAAGTTTTGTAAATTTTCCCAGAAGAGAAAGAAATTACAGATGTTTTCAGAGCCATCCCTAAGGACTCTGATGCAAAGAAAAGCTTCGTTTCCCAAATAAATTAGGACATAGTTGCTTTCACATAACATGCATTTATTCCAGTGTTATTTCAATATTTTGTTTATTTTCCGTTCTTTTTTGCCACCATAATTGTGAGTGAAAATAAGATTACATTTTTAAAAGAATATAAAAAAACAAGAAAGAAGTGTTAAGATCTATTGCAGTGATTTGAAGTTAAGTGACATCAGAACTATTGTAAAAAAAATGGAAAGACAAACCTTAGAGAGATAAGGGACTGATTAGATCAGTCAACGTATTTAAATATATTTATTACATCAAATATAGTAGAGCGCTGAGCTGAATGCATTGGATAATGCAGTCATCAGAGGAAAATATGGAAAATATATTAATCTACACAAGAAAAAAATCCTAGTATCATTGTCCAGGATCTAAGAGTAGGAAAATTAAATTCAGAAATGCATATATGTATGTATGTATGAACATCTATCAAGAATGTTAAATATGTTAGGAAAGGTGGAAATTAATTCCATATTTCTTGGCGTTTCAACGTTAAATTGTAATTCTTTGGAATGAAGATGAACACTACACTTTCACTCTGGCTGAAATTCTGCCATTACAAAACAGCAATCAACATAAATAATTTAAAGTTCCTGACTGGCTGCTGAACGCTTCTGGTACAAATTCTCAGCTTTCTGTCTGGTCTTCCTCTAGAAAGGAAAAGTAATTCCCTTAGGTATCTTTCACTGCAGGTTTTGAAATACTCTTTTCTTCCTCTAAGCGAACAAAACTTGTGGCTATATTTTTACCTGTAGCTTTTGTCTACATGCCAGTAAACTATTCAAGTATAGAAATATTGTTGTCTACCCAATTAAAACATAAGACTCAGAACCATTTAGACAGAAAAAAATCCCTAAGAGCATTGAATCCAGCCATGAACCTAGCCAAAAAACCACTCAACAATGCACCTAAACACTATACTTACACATATTTTAAACATCCCAAAGGGTAGTGACCCCATCATTTCCCTGGAGAGGGTGTTCCGGAGCTTGACAACTCTCTTGCTGTAGAAATATTTCCTAATAAACAGTATAAAATCTCCCCAGGAACAACTTTTGACTATTTCCTCTTGTCTTGTCACTTGTTACCACAGAGAAAATATTAACGCCCATCTCATTAAGACCTCCTTTCAGGTAGTTGTAGAGAGTGATGAGGTAATGTATATTTGTAAAATTATATGTATAATATGTGCACTTAAAATCGACTCATATGAACATGAGCATGAATATGAAAAATATTTAATCAATAGTCTTTCCACAAAAGTCAGTAACAAAACGTTCTTATTCTTTACTAGTTTTGAAACTCTGTTGCATGAAAATTTTTAATAATTGGAAAAAAATATGAAGTTATTTGGCATGGATATAATTTTATCATTTATGTATTAAATGAGAAAGGCATATCTCTAAAGAAAGTTAATATAATGAAGTTGTGGTTATGATCTGGTAGCATTCATTTATTATTTCAATACATAACCCCGCTGGTAGATGGAATGAGTTTTGAAAACAACCAAGAGTTTTACTTCTGTTGAGGACAATGTACACATCTCTCCAGGTATTTGAGGAAGTACCCCTGGACCGAATATTCTATTGAGCTACCAAGATTTGTCCCATTAAGAAATTAACTATCGACACTGATGAATTCCGTGGTGTTTTTCTAACTTTGAAAGATTTTCTGGATCTTTATTCTTTCTAGAATAAAATACCATTAGTAAATATTTTCATTAAAATTTTTAGGCTAATTTTCCTGAAAACTTATAATTTGGGCTATACAATGCTTTGCTTACAAATCTCTTAAAGAATATCACACAAATAATTTCTGGAACAAATTGCTTACAAATAAAGTCTGAGTTGAAAAAAAATTAAAATTCTGATTTATGGCGCTCCTCCAAAGCTGTGAAAAGCTTACTGATTGCAATCTAAGAAATTAGTTGGACAAAAATGTTAGTTTTCAGTACGCTATTTTTTCATGTGTTTTATTCAATGACCTTCGAAGGTCTCTGAAAATCTGATGTATCTGTTTACTGGGGAGGGTTCAAAGCTTGCATATTCTAAAGGAAGTGTGACATCCAAGATCATCACAGGTTTGTAGAAGATAATAAGTCCATTTCTGACAGCTTGGTACTTTATATTATGTCTGAGACCTAATATAAAACTTCTCTGCTCTTGTTTTCAAACCTGTCTGTAACTTATCTGCTGTTAGTGCCATCACTAAGCCTGACAGTAATGTTGTTGGTTAGTTATTTCAAGATTATAGTCCAGCATAATTATTTACCCAACATTTTGGATCTCATTTTGTTACTCATCCCAGTACTTTATGCTTTCATATTTCTAATATTTCCTAGTTCTCTTTGCTGTTTCTTGTTCCCATTTCTGTTCCACATTCTCTTTAACATTATTTGCAAACCTAATTAAAGTATTCTTTATCTCTTTGCTCAGACAATTAAAGAGTATGCTAAATAATATGGGCTTTGTTGCACTCTCCTTGCATACTGTATTGCACATCCCAGGTCTAGTAGCTCATAAAATGTAAGTATTGCTACTTTTCTCTTTATTCCTCTTCGCATGTTTTAGTTTTCAAGGAAGTGCTTTTATATACAAGTGAATACAATTGATTATACCGGTAAAAGTTCTTGACAAACTATCAAATGTCATGGTAAAATCTAGGGTGAGGTAACAAGTTGTTCTACCATTAGTTAATTCACAAGTAGGTAAGGGAAAGAATTGGTTTTACCATTACTTAATTCATAGGTAGGTACTTTAAAACCAATGAATACTCAAAACCAATAATAGTTGGATTACCATTGCTCAAATATATTAGATTTCCACTACCCAAGTTTCCTAAGTATGTTTTCTTTTGCATATAACTACTGAACTACTGAACAGTCTTTCTTGGACATATAAGAGCAATTTCTTGCATGTACTCAAAGTCCTCAGGCATTCCTAAACAAAATAGAATAGGATGGCTTAGAGAATTGATGATTAATGTTTTCCTCTAACAGATTATTCCATGCAATTGTTCATAGTAACAGCATCAGGAATCAGAGAACCCTGGAATTAAATGTAGACCAAAAAAGATGATGTAAATTCAGCTCCTTCAAGGAGAATATATATTTAAAATTGCTTTTGAATAGTATCTAATATTCACCTGTTTGCTCAATTTTTTATTTTTTCAGCAGTATAAGTATTAATTATTTTGGCCATTAAAATTGTTAGTTCTACTCTATACAAGAAAAGATTGATTTAAAATGGTGTCTGACTGTGGCACTAGGTGGAGCTATCTCTTTGAAATGAGTTAAGTGTTGGCAATTCAACTTCTCTTCCGTGTGTATTGTACTGCAAATTAACATATAAGGGACAAAGGAAAAAAAGGGTAAAATAATAAAGAGAAAAATAAATCAAGAGATGAAGCTGAGGAAGTAATATAATTATTTAAATCACTATGAAAATGAGTCCAGAATAATTTCAAATTAAAATATTCTTTTAACACACTGAAAGCTTTTTCCATAGTAGTAATTTTTATTAAATACTACTGAGAACTTAAGGTCTGAAGAATCTTTGGTAGTCTAAGTAAAATGAGATTAGTTAACACCTGGGTGTTTGGTTACAACTACTGTAGTAACAATACATGATACTGCTATAATTCCTCTGCTACCCATAGGGGTAAAGCAACTACATTATTTTAGTTCATATTTTAACATATGTGCCTCTATCCTGAAGCTACTGCTCCTTGGAAGCTAACAACTCAGTATCTAACCTTTACTTTATGCACTAAGTTGAAGGTATTTAGTTTTCAGAACATTTGATGTGTAAACACATAATCAAAATCTGGTTCCAATTAGAATCAAAATCTGTGAGTATTTTTGGATGAGACTTTTCTTGCAAGTGTTTACTAAAGTGTGTTAACCAAAAATAATTAAGAAGAATTCTTTGTAATAAGGTTCAAAACAAATTCTGTGGATTATGGAGCCTCAGAAGGAATGACTTAGTGAGACTCGTGCAAATTTCAAAATTTTCCGTGGGATGTTTCAGTTTTACAACATATTGTCAGAAACATAAGAACAGAAATAAGAAAGCTGGCTAAGAAACAAAAAGTAAGCACACATAGGAAGATTAGCTTTCCCATGGATTACACAACTCCTTTTTTTTTTTTCTTTTTTGAGCTTCCAAAATAGGCTTTCCACAAGCTGTGCCAGATGTCTTTCTCCAGTACCACATCACCACTTTTTGAATCCACTAAATAGGAAGACTATTCTTGGCTAACACTGAGTCCTACAGTCTTTTTCAAAACAAAGAAAAAAGATAAGGAAATCTGCAACTCATTTCTTTACATTCTAGCAGATTTCCAAAATTCCCAGTGTGTTTTTCATCCACCAGTAACCAGAAAAATTGCACATGAGCCAGCAATATACAGTTGCAGCCCAAAAGAGCTGTCATACCCCACACTGCATAGAAGGAAGTGCGGCCAGCAGGTGAGATGATTTTTCTCTTCTCTGCTCTCATGAGGTGTCACCTGGACTACTGCATCCAGATAGAGTACAAGAAAATATGGACCTGCTGGAGCTGGACCAGAAGAGTGACACAGATGATCAGAAGGATTGAGCACCTCTGCAGTGAAGAAAGACTGAGAGAGTTAGGGTTGCTTAGCCTGGAGAAGAGAAGTTTCTGACAACTTATCTGGCCTTTGAATATGTAACAGGGGGTTTATATAAGTAAGATGGAAAAAAACTTTTACTACTGTCTGTTGCAAGAGGGGGAGAGGCAAACAGTTATAAACTGAAAGAGTGTATATTTAGGCTTATTATAAGGGAGACTCTTTACTATGAGGTTGATGAGACACTGAAACAGGTTGACCAGAGAAGCTGAGATGCCCCATTACTGGAAATGTTCAATGTCATGCTGGGAGACAGGGACCACAGGGTTGAACTGGATGGTCTTTAAAGGTCCCTTCCAACTCAAACCATTCTGTGATTCTGTCATTCTAAGTACCTAAGCTTGTAATTTTGTTATGAAGGCAATCCATCATGGGCATATGGTACATCTTGGTCCACACAAAGAGGATTATTAGACATTTAAACCAGTGTTGCTTGGGAAAGATCAGCGGTGAATCTTAATTAATGGGCTTGGTGAACATACCTCAAAAGTCCATTTAATCTGTATTAATATATTTGCACAGTGTGTAAACTTCTAAAAGCAGAACAAAACAAAGTTTAATTTATCTGAACAGCATCGATTTTAGCTGAAGATTGTCGTAAAAAACGGACTAAGAATAGATGTGCCTTTCTTCTATTCACTATACTAAAAAAATCGTGTCTTTAATACAGCTTTTATAAAATTCTGACTTCTATAGACAGAAGAAAATAAACACTAATAGTATAAAAATAACAATGTCAACAACAGCAGACATTTTTGCCCTGACTAAAATCAATATCTAATAATTATATATATGCTCTAGGCTTTTGAAAAAGCTTGGAGGCAATAGACTGTAAAATTTTCAGTGCTGCCCTTCATAAGGCAATGTTCTAGCCAATGATTAAGGATTCTAATTTCCTATGCTTCAGATTAAAAAAAAACAAACTTAAAATATATATAAAAGAAAAAACTGCACAGAGTTTGATAGTGCCTGTTTTGAACATTCAAAGCGTTCATTGCTATGGAAATCATGAAGTTATTTCTAGAATACACTATTGCCTTCTCTGTCATGTGCTAGTATGACACAGAGGAAGATTCTCCATTTTGCTTCCAAATAAATTATGGTTAGCCAGGTTACTTGGAAAAATCAGAACAAATTCTAAGTAAATGCTGAAATTCGTTAATGATGCACAGGAAGAGGGAGTTTTAAGAGCCCAAAGAACAAATTTTAATTTCACAAAAAAAATTAGCTCCTGAGTTTTGTGTTTCATATATAGTCTTTTTTATTTGAATACTCATAAATAGAAATTATTAAACAACTTTGCAAACTTAATGTAAAAAACTGTTCACATGCCTGACAGTTCTATTGAAAGCATAATGCATACTACTAACATAGTCCTGCATATATACACTGATTTCACTCTTTGCTTTTGTCTGGGCTGTTAAAGATGATTTGAAATTACGATAGAAATTCATTTTAGGGACTGTTCTATGTGCTTCACTTTCAGGAGAGATCTTGATTTTTGTTAACACTTGTTAGCAGATTCTTGGAAGGTAGCCTATTGCAAGTTGAAAGGAAAAAGAGAAAGGCGGTTAGGGAGAGCTCAGATTTACTGGAAACACACAGATGAAAGCAGTCTTCTGTTTTGCAAATACACAGTATTTTCTGAGAGCAATGAATAGCTCTCTTAGAAAACATTTTTGAGAGTGCAAAAAGGTTTATTTTTTTTTTTATTATTGCTATGACATTAACATAACAAGATTTAAACACTGGAAGTAGGTTAACAGGATTAACATTTAGTTTAGGTGATTAACAGCCTATTTGCAGAGCGGTCTTATTTCTGGTATGTGAGAAAAAATGAAAGTATAATGAAGTCATGCATGAAACTGTTTCTCCTGAGGAACTGATTTTTCATTAACCATTTAAATAATAAGTGATGATTAAAATATAGTGCAATTCACTCAAAATTCCCATTTATTTGGTTCCCTTAGATTTATATTCAGAAATTAAATTGGTTGCAGAGATCAGCATGGTTATCCCAGTGTCTGGCACCAGATAAAAATCTGAGTACTGGTGAGATTTCTTTGGTTCAAATTCAAAACTGAAATGAATGAGTGCTACTTGCCAAAACTTTGTCACAAGACCCATAAATCAGTCTTGTAGTTAAAGTCTATTCAGAGTATTTGCTAGGATTTTTGTGAAATCAATACAAATTTACACATGTAAAATATAACATCTTATGTGTAAGTAAAATACAAAATGGGGACACCAGATGAAGTCATGTAACTGTTGTTAACTTTAATTGGGATAGAGAGGTGCAGCATATACTGAAGGCAGCAAAGGAGAAACAGCATGAAAATAATTAGCACTATTTTAAAATAGGTGATTTTTCCCCTTGCACATTTCTATGAATTTCCTTCCCTGCAGTGCTTATGCCACTTATTTCCTCATAGATCTCTTACAATGCATACCATAGTGATATGAAAGAATTCCCAGTGGTGCACTGAAACATTTAGTTTTGTACTTTCCTTACTAACTTGAATGAAACAGAATTTTCCTTTTTTTCCTCATCCACTTCTTAAAAATTTAGGTTTCAAAATGTCGCCATAATTGTTTCTAGATTATCTGCATCTTCTTTGTTTCTTTTAATAAATTTTTATCTGCACTGGTTTTTACGATTTACTATGATACTGTCCCCTTTATAAAAAAGAATTAATCTGCTAAGTAGGTCCTAAAAAATTATACACCATTTTTTCCCCAAGAACTGTATTTTAAATGTCTTGAATATCTGTGAATGTCTAGAACTATAAATGAACAAAAGGACAGCTAGGACGGTCAGATTCTAACTGTTCCAACACTTTTTAAAAACTTGCTTTTGCTTTACTCCCAGACATTCTTTTAAAGAGCTATACCAGTAGAAAGAGCAGCAATTAGTGGTCTTTTCATCCTGGAACTGAGGATATTGCTTAGTTTCCAGACACAAAATTAGCTTTACAAATAAGAAAATAGAAGATTGAAGCTGATTGAAATGGTTGAAATAAGTGATTTGTGACTGAATCTGGTCAAACTTATAGTACATCCTTAAAATTTATGTAAATCCATGGTGGAGCAGGCAAAGTGCAGGTTAGGGACCTCCATAACTAACATATTTTCAAATAATGATCCAGATGGATTCATTACAGGTGAGTTAGGAATTACCTGGAGCAAGTTTCACAGCTGCCATTAGCTATTTCCATCAAATTGCAAAAGTGTAAAGTCCAGGAGATTAGAAAAGGAAAGGAAGGATGGGACAGATGTGCCAAATTTTAGCAGCTCTCCTAAGTAGATAGATGTCATGCAAGAGATGTCTGCACTGAGTGTGAGAACAGTTGATGTCACCTGAGTTTATCTTCTATAACAAAAAAAAAANTTTTTTTTTATTATTGCTATGACATTAACATAACAAGATTTAAACACTGGAAGTAGGTTAACAGGATTAACATTTAGTTTAGGTGATTAACAGCCTATTTGCAGAGCGGTCTTATTTCTGGTATGTGAGAAAAAATGAAAGTATAATGAAGTCATGCATGAAACTGTTTCTCCTGAGGAACTGATTTTTCATTAACCATTTAAATAATAAGTGATGATTAAAATATAGTGCAATTCACTCAAAATTCCCATTTATTTGGTTCCCTTAGATTTATATTCAGAAATTAAATTGGTTGCAGAGATCAGCATGGTTATCCCAGTGTCTGGCACCAGATAAAAATCTGAGTACTGGTGAGATTTCTTTGGTTCAAATTCAAAACTGAAATGAATGAGTGCTACTTGCCAAAACTTTGTCACAAGACCCATAAATCAGTCTTGTAGTTAAAGTCTATTCAGAGTATTTGCTAGGATTTTTGTGAAATCAATACAAATTTACACATGTAAAATATAACATCTTATGTGTAAGTAAAATACAAAATGGGGACACCAGATGAAGTCATGTAACTGTTGTTAACTTTAATTGGGATAGAGAGGTGCAGCATATACTGAAGGCAGCAAAGGAGAAACAGCATGAAAATAATTAGCACTATTTTAAAATAGGTGATTTTTCCCCTTGCACATTTCTATGAATTTCCTTCCCTGCAGTGCTTATGCCACTTATTTCCTCATAGATCTCTTACAATGCATACCATAGTGATATGAAAGAATTCCCAGTGGTGCACTGAAACATTTAGTTTTGTACTTTCCTTACTAACTTGAATGAAACAGAATTTTCCTTTTTTTCCTCATCCACTTCTTAAAAATTTAGGTTTCAAAATGTCGCCATAATTGTTTCTAGATTATCTGCATCTTCTTTGTTTCTTTTAATAAATTTTTATCTGCACTGGTTTTTACGATTTACTATGATACTGTCCCCTTTATAAAAAAGAATTAATCTGCTAAGTAGGTCCTAAAAAATTATACACCATTTTTTCCCCAAGAACTGTATTTTAAATGTCTTGAATATCTGTGAATGTCTAGAACTATAAATGAACAAAAGGACAGCTAGGACGGTCAGATTCTAACTGTTCCAACACTTTTTAAAAACTTGCTTTTGCTTTACTCCCAGACATTCTTTTAAAGAGCTATACCAGTAGAAAGAGCAGCAATTAGTGGTCTTTTCATCCTGGAACTGAGGATATTGCTTAGTTTCCAGACACAAAATTAGCTTTACAAATAAGAAAATAGAAGATTGAAGCTGATTGAAATGGTTGAAATAAGTGATTTGTGACTGAATCTGGTCAAACTTATAGTACATCCTTAAAATTTATGTAAATCCATGGTGGAGCAGGCAAAGTGCAGGTTAGGGACCTCCATAACTAACATATTTTCAAATAATGATCCAGATGGATTCATTACAGGTGAGTTAGGAATTACCTGGAGCAAGTTTCACAGCTGCCATTAGCTATTTCCATCAAATTGCAAAAGTGTAAAGTCCAGGAGATTAGAAAAGGAAAGGAAGGATGGGACAGATGTGCCAAATTTTAGCAGCTCTCCTAAGTAGATAGATGTCATGCAAGAGATGTCTGCACTGAGTGTGAGAACAGTTGATGTCACCTGAGTTTATCTTCTATAACAAAAAAAAAAAATTTGTGGACAGTAGGAAATATTTAGAGAGTCTAACTTAGTATTCCTTATAGCAGTATAATGCAGGAATTTTTGATTTTATCTTTTGGTTATGCCCAAGATGTCCTTCTTTTCTCAGTATAACATTTATGTACAAACATGGAACGTCCTGTATCTATCTTTTCTATCCCTTAACGTGTACAAGGACATATACCCTCAGCTGCCTAGTGAATAAGTACTCTTTTCAATTTTCCTAATCATATTTTCTTGACTTTAAATCATTCTCTGATCACACCATTATTCCTTGGTGTCTTGTATGAACTTAGGATTTTTATTGAACCATAGCTTTCCCTAACTGTTGTATCCATAACTTTCTGTACTGCTCCAGAGGAGATCTTTCCATCACTAACCAGAAGAAAAGGATTATACCATATCTCATAGTGAATCTAGTTTAAGTGACTGACTGTAATAATTGCCTTTTTCATGGAATGTACAAGTTCAAAACAGTTATCAGGCAATCCCCGCTCCAAGACACAGCTCTTAACAGGACTAATCAGTAACTATGTTTTGAACACCATCTAAGAGTGTTTTGAACACTATTTTCCAGTGATTTCCCACTTTTGCTGGCTCCTTTTAATAAATTCACATTTTTATAATAGCTTCTGAATATTTGACAAAGGGTAGACTCTAAATATTTACTGGAGTCTGAATATTTAAGCAATTCTAAGGCAAATTAGCTTGTCAAAAAAGGAAATCAGGTTATTTTGATATGATTTGCCCTTTAAAATCCATTTTTACTATTTCCTATATGATTACACTTTAGATATTTTTCTATAATATGTTTATTATTTGTTCTTGTATTGTCAGAAAAAATGCTATTCACTATATTTCAAAGGTAGACGTCAAGATTGTTTGCAGTCTAAGTTGTACCTAAATAAAACACTGAATTTTGTTGTGCATGTTGAGAGGTACCAAACTTGCCCATTATTTAGCTTGGAAGTTTTCAGAATCTAAATTTAGGCACATTTACATCCTAATAAATGCCTTACTTGAGTCACAGGTAATCTTAATTTCTCGTCAAAACCACCTGAATGGTGGAAGTCTGTTGCCTTTGTTGCTGGAAAACTTTTCATTTCCCTTTGAATTTTCACTACTGTCATTAAATCTGCCCTAGAGCTGGCACTCAGATTTTATGACTATGGCAAGGCTTTCCACATCTAGTTCTCTTCCATTTCCCTGTCTTTTTTTTTACTTAGTTCTTAATTTAAAAATGTTATTCAGGCAAATATTTCTACCATACATGAATATTTAATCCAATTTGTCATACATCTAAAACTGGTCAGGTGAAGAGTCCTTGCAAACCTTTCTCTTTTTAGTATCCATAAAAGATTCCTGTAATGACTCATTCATATGTGAATATCCACACTGGAGATGCTCTAGGTCAACTGTGATCAATATCCCTCTTATGGGAGAGAAATGCAGAGATGGCTATGAAAAAGGAGATTGCTAAATCCAAACACTCCAGTTCACCACATTTGGAGTGACACTTGCTTTATCTGCACAATTTTTTCATCCAATCTTTTCTGGTTTTGTTTGTTTTTTAAAAACTTTATTTCTGAAAATGTATATGACCATGATGATAGGAAAATATAACAAAAAAAAAGCAAGTACCTGGTTCAGGAAATTATATATTCTGTTTTATATGTTATGAATATTTTATAAAATTCAAGCAAATGCTTAAGTGGTCTGTGACCTATGTGGAACTTGCAAGAGCTTTATAGCTCCTTGCTGTCTTAAGGATCTTGAGCTCCAACATTTAATGGTTCCATATGACCTTATGAGATGCATCTTCAAGTCCTGAGGGATCTGACAGATGAAGTGGCTAATCCTGTATGCATCATATTTGGGAAGTCATGTCAGCCTTGTAAAGTTCCTACTGACTGGAAAAAGGGAAACATAATACTCATTTCTACAAAGAATAAAAGAAAGACCTGGGGAACTCCAGGCCAGTGAGTCTCACCTCTGTACCCAGCAAGATCATGGATCAGATCCTCCTGGAACCTGGGCTAAGAAAATAAAAGGGTTGTTGGTGAAAGCCCACATGGCTTGATTAAGGGGAAATTGTACCTGACAAAACTGGTGACAGGGTTACAGCATTGGTAAATAAAGGAAAAGCAGCAGATATCATTTACCTTATGCCAAGCTCCTGACATTGTCTCACATAACATTCTTGTCTCTAAGCTGGAGAGACAATAGGTTTGATGGGTGAATCCCTTTGTGGATAAAAAATTGGCTGGGTGACCACACCCCTAGTTTCTGGCTAGATGCTGGAGACGAGTAATGAGTGGTGTTCAGCACTAACCAAGGGACGTTTACAAGAAAAAGTAAATCATGCTTATTATTTTGAAGAGAAAAATAAGAATTTATTACCAGAGAATAGTCCTTCAGGGTTACTGTGGCTTTGCAAATATTAGAGATGCATAAGTCCCAATACCTTCAAAGAGAGGCAGAATAAATTCATAGAAGAAAAACTCAGTGAGGACTACTGAATTCATAGAGTTGCAGATAACCAGAAGCACTGAACTGAAAATGGTCACAGATCACAGGCAGAAGTACCACTTACTCATGCTCTGTGCTGATACTTTTTCTGAGCCATCTCCTTTGTTTGCAGTTAAAGACAAAGAACTTTAAGTAGCAAGATGGCTGTTCATCTCAGTGGGACTTTCCTATTTCTCTTGGCTTTAATACTCCTTTGTATTTTTGTAATTTTTGGTAGCTATAGAAACTCTGTTAAACATGTTAGATCTCAATCTAAATCAGATCTAAGCCCAGGACTAGAATTATATTTTCTTTTTGGGAACCAGGTAGCAATTTTTTTCTCCTTTGTATTTCAATTATATCTTAATATATCTGACATATAACTGAATAGCATAATTTCATGATCTAAAAACAGGATGGGAGAAAGAAGGTCATTATTTAAAAATGACTTCATTAAAGAAGGTGTTTAATTAATTTTCCAACTAGCCTTACCTTTTAAACATTCATTCTTTCAAATCTGAAGAGAGTAAAAACAATCTTATTTATCTTAAAATCCAAACTAATGCTTGGAGAAATACTTTTTGGGGAGCACAATTTTTTGAATAACTCTTCTTCGTTAGAATTGAAGAGGCAGATATTCAGTATTGCATTCAGCTCCTTACTTTTTCCAGTTTAACTGACTTTACCTAATGTGCTACATGAAGAATAGCAGAAAAAATGTGAGTATTAAGAGTACTCTTAAAGCTACTTACCATTATCTGTAATTTAGAGGCATTATCAGTTGATAGTTGAAAACTGACTTGTTTGTTGTAATGTTTGTTGTTGTTTCTAGCCCAGATTTAAAGCTGTGACTAGCATGCTATACAAATCAGAACAAAATACAGTCGTTGATTTCCCAGAGGTCACATAATGTGTCCATTAATGAGTATTTTCAGGATGTAAGCTAAAGTATTGAAAAGAAGAAAATAAAGTATATCCTTGCCTAAAGATAAAGCTTTGGTCTCACACTGAGCTCTGGATATGGCCCAAACATTGTGTAAGTTGGTACATATGTCTCTGTAACATTGTTTTGGACAGACCACAGTTTGTGCCTACCCCATGCTCGTGTTGAACATCCATGCGACTTTACATCTGCATACAAACCTCTCCTAGAACTCTACTCTTTTCTGCTTGTCACAGATCTAATACAGATTTTTGCTCCTTATACTGAATGTGCAAAACTCTTTATTTTAACATGTAGCATACTCATCAGAAGCTCAAAAAAAAAACCCATTAAATATTCTTCAATTCAAACCACATAACAATTAGGTTCACTCCATGCTGAAATGGTTATTGAGAGCCCTGGTTTAAAGGAGATACTGCTTCTCAGTAATGTCCTGAGCCCCTTGCAGCTACTGTAATAAACAATCTACTCCTTTTCTACTAGACTGAAAATTCATTATAATTAACATTACAGAACTTTTTAGAAAAGTGTCAGATACGTACTGCAGTTTAACAAGACAAACAAGCATAGCAAGATTTAAGGAAAAGTGTGTACCTGTCACTCTCAGTTTCTTAATTAATTTAAAAACCATGTTTATAGTGTATTGAGAATCTTGCTTGAGCAAAGTCCATAGGTTGCTAGTCATGTTGAAAAGCAAAAATGATTCAATAAGTAAGATGAAAAATATCTAATTGTATAACTTTATATTTGCTTTCATTATTCCATTCTTCATATGCCTGCCATACACATGCAGTTTGGCAAAATCATGCTCTCTTTGAGTATATTTATTCTTAATAGAATCGTAGTATCATAAAAGAATTTAAGTTTGAAGGGGTTTCTCAAGGTCAGCTAGACAAACACCCTTGTAATGCACAGGGACATCTTCAGCTACTTCATGCTTAGAGCCACATCCAACCTTAGATGTTTTCTACCACCTCTTTAACCTGTTCAAATGCCTCATCATCACCATTGTAAAAGATTTCTTCCTTATATCTTATCTGAATTCACCCTCTTTCAATTTAAAATCATTATTGCTCTTGTCTTGTAATTATATGCCCTTGCAAAAAGTCTCTGTTCATGTTTCTTGTAGGGTCCCGTTATGTGGAAAGTCACAACGGAGTCACTACAAAGTCTCTTCTCCAGGCTGAACAATCCCGATCCTCCAGCCTTTCCTCACAGGAGGAGTGCTCCATCCCTCTGAACGTTTTGGTCTCATCCTCTGGAGTCAGTCCAACATGTCCATGTCCTTCCTGGGCTGGGGATGTCCTCCAGAGGACATGTCCTCCAGAGCTGGATGCAGCACTGCAGGTGGGGTCTCACAAGAGAGGAGAAGAGAGGTAGAATCCCCTCCCTTGCCGTGCTGCCTGAACTGCTTTTGATGCAGGCCAGGACACAACTGGCCTTTGGGCTGCAAGTTCACTCTGCTGGGTCATGTCCAGCCTCTCCTTCACCAGCACCCTCAAGGCCTTCATTGCAGGGCTGTTCTTAACCCATTCATTCCCTAGCCTGTAGTGATCCTGAGGGTTGCTCTGAACCAGGTGCAGCACGTTATACTTGACCTTGTTAAATCTCATGAGGTTCCCATGGACCCACTTCTGGAGCTTGTTCAGGTTAATTTGTTCCTCAGATGCGTCAACTGCACAACTGAGCTTGGTGTCATGTACAAACTTGCTGAAGGTTCAGTGGATGCCACTAGATGGGGTTAATGAAGATATTGAACTACTGGTCCCAATACTGGCCCTTGAGGAACATCTTTTGTCACTAATCTCCATCTGCACTTTGAGGTATTCACCACTACCCTTTGGATGTGACCATTCAAGCAATGGAACCACAAAATCTGACATGATTTCAAACTTTGTCTATTAAGAGGATAGTAATAATTCCCTCTTTAAATAACTTGTGCAAGCCTGAGCTCCTGCAAGAAGTAATCATTTGTATACTTCATGATTCTGACATTTTCCTAAGTCTTTTTTATGCACTCTTCCCTTGGTTGGCTTTAATAGCATTATTGAAATGTGTAACTAATATTCAGATATCTTATACTAAGAGCACTCAGCAAAATATATGAAAAGCAAAAATATTAATACTTTTCTATCTTGCATCATAAATCTGACTTCATCTCTATCTTCTTCGGAAGCTGCACGAGAAGTTTTGAAAAGGAAATAAGAGGCAAAAGAAAATCTTGATTATGACAAAGAAAGTTTCATTGAGTTAAACTTCAGTATGGGTACAGTTTATATTGCTTGATAGTTTCTTCCAGGTATGCTCAAGATTTATAATGCGTTTTATTAAAAGAGCAGAAGTAGGTGTGATCCCCTCCTTGGGAGTTGTCGCTTAATATTTCAGTTACATTTGTCACAGTTCAGGTCTTTTGATGCAACGGGAATATAAAAAGGAGACAGCCATAAACTCGATTGTAAATTATTGAGTCTTGAACACGAATGAATACTTGACTCATGCAAGATGCTAGCTGCAGACATACAGCAGTGTAAACATTTTCTAAACAGCAGCCCAGCTCAGTTTTACTGCTTATTGGAGATGATAGGCAAATATTGAAGCTGTCACAGTTCATAATTCCTAAAACAAAACAAAAAAAGCAGAGGTAAAGTGGTGTACATTGACTGACAACCATCACCCCCTTTCCAAATTTAATATTTTGGAGTAATTCTGTGGTTGCTAAGTCCAATATATGCATTTCTTATTGACATTGATGGTTTTATTGCAACAGTACAATTTTATCCTCTATTTTATTTCTCAGTAGCTTGTTTCAGACAAGAAATATTTTTCATTTGAAGTCACTCATGACCATCTCTTTATTTAACCTTTTTCTCTCTCTGCTAACAGCAGAAGTGAGAGAAAAACTGAGTCGACCAAATAAAGTAAGCACAGTAATTTGAAAGAAGGTTCTGGGATGAAGTGAGATGGTTCAAGAGGTTCACACAATAATTTTCTGCTGATCAAGGAGGTGATAGTAGGACCCCAAACTTAGTTGGTGCTTAAATGGAGTAGAGGAGCAGCAGCAACCATAGCATGACAGTCATGCTAGCAGTACTTGCCACAGCATTGTATTTGCTAGTGTACATGATTTAAGAATCACATATGGAAGAAAAGGAATTAATCTGATGTTGCTACCTTAACACTAGCTGATAACCTATAAGCAAATTCAGTTCTGATTAGATTTTTCTGGAGAAAAAATTAATAGAATGCAAATAAATATGTGTGCACAGTGAGAATTTAGCCTGGTCTCCTACACAATATAGGCTACAGGGTTTTTTCATCAGTTCTTGTTCTGAGTTAGAGCACACCTTCTGAAGAAAACACTACTTCAAGTAAAATATTTATAACATTGGAAAACCTATCACAGTCCATATTAAATTGTTTTAAAGCTAAATTATTCTCCTATTAATTCCTTGGCTCATGTTTAAAATTATTTGGCTTTAGTTTTCTGTCATTAGATGCCATAAAATTGTTTGCTATTGAAGAATGCAAAATTTCTAAAAGAGGGATTAGTAGGGAGAAATATAGTTTTATGAGTTCACTTGCAGGTCTATCCATGTAATATCACAATATCATTTTTTTTCTTCAGCATTTTCTTACTCCATAAAACATGGGCTAAATACAAAAAGAAAACTTATCGTTCTTCTTACAGATAATATACAGACTTCAGAAGCAAAAATTCTTTTGTATACTTTTTTTTATTTACTTCAAAGTAAAACAATTTTTCAGCTAATCCTTAGGGTAACCTATCACAAAACAACAAATCTTCCATAAATTGATTAGAATCTAATATCTTTCCATAAGCATCTTAATTTGAGGCTTTATGTCAAGAGTTGAAACTACTGCATCAAAAATATTTAAACAGCTCTTGTGTGAAGCTTCCACATGCTGAATTTTCCTAAAATAATCACAAATAAAATCCCCATTCTTAGCAACACTGGATTTTAGAGAAAGCATGATACAGTGGCTTTGAGAATTGTGTTGACCTATTTTATAACTAATTTAGTTTTTATTAAATGTTCCAACAGATGCAGTAACTGTCAAGAGTACTTAATTTAAAATTTATTATGCTGAATATATACAGTTGTACCAATATGGTTATATTTAGGCAGAGATGATTTGATGTAATTTTAATTGATAAAATTAAACCTTCCTTAAGTTTCTTAAAACTTTATTTATACTATTTTCTTTCAGTATTAAGTATTTTGTGTCAGCTATTTAATAAAAAAAGGAAGTTAAAAAAATCAAATAAAAAATGTTAGGTTTCAGGCTAGAATTCACATGAGTTTAATATTAACTATCAGTAATGAATCACTACTCAAAACTTTCAGAAAAGCTGTATGACAGATTTTAAAAAGATAATTCTGAGTATTAAGATCTCAGGATTCAAGTATTAACTCAAATTCTTCAAAGACATCCTGAATGCTTGTTCAGGTCTCAGAACACAGAAG
The DNA here is from genome assembly GCA_013398595.1 of Tychaedon coryphoeus. NCBI lineage: Eukaryota > Metazoa > Chordata > Aves > Passeriformes > Muscicapidae > Tychaedon > Tychaedon coryphoeus. Next base: position 55,804 of record WBND01000585.1, on the reverse strand, counting down.
TTATTAAGCTTTCTGACAGCAATTTTAATGGATGTAAGAGAAAATGCTACCTTTCAATTTACAACTCATCTCAAACAATATTAGCACTGAATTTTAAACTTAAAAATATTAGTTGAACAAGGGAAACCACAAAGCTGTATGAAGAAAAAAGATTAAAGTCCTTGTACTAGCAGAATACATATGAACTCATATTACCCAAGAAGCAGACACTGCTACATGCTTCCGAAGCCAGTAAAAGCAAAACAATCGCCTCCAAAATGGATAAAAAAAGAAAGATGAGATGGAGGAAATATTATGTCTTAACTCAAAATCTAGTGAATGAATTGTGTGAAGAAAACTCACTAGCCAGGCAGCTGAGAGATTTCTCCATGTCACCAAAAGCACTGACTCTCCTAATCCAGAATGCCTTCCTGAGCAATACACAGTCTCCAATGGCTTGGAGAATGGTGGGAATAGAAGCAAACACTAGGCCCTGAGGTATGAAATTAATTACCAGCAGAATAAATGAACTAAATTAAACAGTGAATAAGTTACCTTCTCGACCATCTGCTGCCATCATTCTTGAACAGCAAATGAATTAAAGAATAAAATACTTGGCAAAAGAACAGCCCATAGATGCAACAGATGAATATTGCTAATACACTATGTAATTGCCACAGGACAGGATTTGCAAGGCACCCGTTTGTGTCTTGTTTTGTTTATGGCTTTTCCTTTTACTTAAAAAACAATAAATAAAAAAAGAATCAACTGTAATTTTACAGATATTGGGTATCAACTTCTTAAAAAATGTGGCAACGAAATATTGCAGCTGCTCCACTTATTGTAAAATTAGCAGTACATATGCTCATGATTGATGTTTAAAGCTGGAGGCTACTAGATATTGGTATAATGAAAACATGCAGTTATAGGCAAGAAATTATTTCAATTATTTTATTTCCCCATTATTTTTGAAACATTGTAACTGATACAGAAACCTGAATATGGTGAAGTTAAAATCAATGTGGATTCAAAAGCTGAAAAAAGAGTCAGTACCCAACAGAAACTTACTGTTATATATAGGTCCTATGCTTTGGTAACTAAAGATCTTCTTGGTTAGCACAGGTTTTGTCTTCTCTTGGTTTTGGATCCTCTTCCGGCACTCAGGATCAAGGTTCTGTTCAACTCTTGTCCTGTTCTGAATTTTCCAAAGATTTTTGTACTTACTTTCCTAGTTTCTATGGAAACTCTAAAATGCTACACAAAGTTTCTGCAGAAGTCATTCTTCAAAGCAAAATTAGAAACAAAGTAAAAACCCCTCAAATTTGCTTATTCTTGGCAAGAAAAAGGAAAAAAATTGAGTTGAAGCTGAATATTATTCAAAAAACCCCCAGTGAATATTACATACCATTCTCCTAGATAACTGGTTTTACAAAACTTTATATAACTCTCCTACTCGACAATCATTCCTCCCCCTCTTATTTCTGCAATTTGAAAAGGAAAATATCTAATTCATCACCATGGCTTTAGATTCATCACCACATTTTTTATTAAATATTCACTCTTTTTTTGCTACATTGCATGGATAATGGTAGAGTTGTTACTGTATCAGCAACACCTAAATGTAGAGTAAAATTGTTGAAATAACACAGCTCTACATCCATAATGTGATGGTAGAGTTTTATCAGTTCTAATGAACTTTTAAGAATTATCACACAATTCTCTGGCTGTAAATATAAGAAATATTTTGTCTACACTGGAAAGAAACATCTTGTCTTCCAGTGTCTTCTTCCTGAAGGATTAAATCTTCAGATCCTTCAGAGCCCATACTGGCTCATATCTTCTTTATAAGGCTATGATTTATCACATTTTCATGACGTTCATTTTTACTTTTATTTAGATAACATAATAATCTTCATGTGTTGATTATTCTATTGTGAAGAAATATTAGCACCAATTAGATCTGTGATAAATATTAAAATTCATTTTTTATGTAAGAACAATGAACAGAAAATTTTGCATTTACAGCCTCATTGCCCAATTTTGAATTTGATACAGTGGAAAACTGAATCTAATGGAGCAAGGAAAAGAAGATGAAATCAAAAGGTATGATATGAAAATACAATAATACTAATGCCTATAGTAAGTTAAAAAATAGGTATTAAATAGTGAAGCATTTAATACTGATATTCTTTTAAATTCTACAACAGTGAATTGGTCACATGATAACTTCTGTCACTGTTATGAATTACCTCACCACTGCTTCTTACTTTCTAAGTGTTGCTACTTTCTAAAACGTTCTTGCAAAGAGCTGAGAAAATATGAAGATACATGCTCTAAAAGAATGCAGATCTTGGGAAAAGAAAAGTAAACTACTCTATAGACTTTTTTTTCTTTTTTAGAAGTATGTATAAATAAGGTGCACAGTAACACTATGCATATAGGCCATACTAATGAATATATGATCATATATTGTCTCTATTACTTGGAAATGTTTGTTGTACCATGAAGGAGAGTGTTGAGTCATCAAAGTTGAACATTCTAGTTAGATTTTTATCAATATGCTTCAGCACCTCAGTTTCTCCACTGAGAGTGAGTATTTTAGGAAGGTGGGGAAAGGCATAATAGTAAACTGACATTTTATGGGGATAATAAAACTGATACTTAAGAGAGAGAGTTTAGGACACCATTTTCCCTTTTCATCTTTTCCTCATTGTGACATATAACCATTCTGACAATTAATGTAGTGCTTGTCGAAAGCAATTCAACTTCAACAGCATTGCAGAAAAATACCAGAGTGAACTGGAAAATCATCTATTGTAAATAATTGGCAACAAGCTGGCACTTACTTGCTTGAAAATATCATTTTCAATTTCCATTGACACTATTGTTTTCACTCTATGAAAGTTTTATTGAAAATATGAAAAGGAACTGAAAATACGAAAATAGCTTTCTAGCTTTCATGCTATTTTTATTCCCATTGTTGACCTGATGAACTGGCCTCATCTTATGGCTTGCTTTTCTTTATCACTAGCTAAATTTCTTTTACAAGTATTGATCAAATGTATGCTTGCTAATGGCAGCCTGGAGTTGCTTGTAATTCCAGTGGGAGTAGGCCCTAAAAGACAAACGAGATTTTGACTCTTAAGTACTAAGTACATACTCTGTTTTTCAAGTAGCAGATTTTTTTTTCCAGTGCACCAGACAGTGAACTGTCTCTTGATATAAATCTGCTTGCATTTTGCCAAGTCAGAGCCAAGACTTACTTTTGAGTGGGGAGAATTTTATTACAAAGGTAGCTGCTGAAGTGAGATTCCATTTGACCAAGTTAGTCATTCTGATTACACTTCTGAAATTTAGGTGGACATTTGTCATTTTGGGATAAATAAAACTCTATAAAAACAGTAACTCAGTTGCTCTGAGAAAAGAATGAAATTGAGATAAGACAGCAGAATCCATATTACAGTGTTAAGTAGCGTTTTATACATTGGTTTTAAAAAGCAGTTTAGCCTGTTAGCGGCATGTATTTTATGTCAAATATCCCTTTTACCAGACTTTCGCCATCTGATGTTTTTCCAAAGCATCTTGCAAATTAAATACAAAGAAGGATGAGAAAACCAATTCACTTTTTTTTTTTTTTTGCAAGTGTACAAATATTGCATTTATTAAGGATTAATTCCTTGAAAAGGGAATTCTGTGCTTTTGCATCAGCCCCTCTTGCATATATTCTTGCATTTGACCTCATCCCCTAATCTTTGCGCTGTGATTTTTTCTTTTTCTCTGGAGGAAACTGAAAAGCAGATCATGTTTCAGATTGTATTGGGTTTGTGTGGCCAGGTTGGGGTTGGGGGGAGAGCAGGCTATGGGGTGCCTTGTCTGGGGAGCCTCTTCTGTGTCTGACAGAGACAATGCCAGCTGACTCCAGGACAGAACCAGCACTGATCAAAGCCAAGCACATCCGTGATATCAGCAGAGTTTCTGGGATAACATGTTTAAGAGAGGAAAGAGGAGTCAGGATATGTAAGAAACTACCCTGCATACACCAAGGTCATGGAAGAAGGAGGGGGAAGATGTGCTCCTGGTTCCAGGGCAGAGATTCCCCTGCAGCCAGTGGGGAAGGCTGAGGTAAGGCAGCTGTGACCCTGCAGCCCATGGAGGTCAATGATGCAGCAGAGGCGCACCTGGAGTCTTCAGAGGACCCCACACCAGAGCAAGAGGATGCATCCAAAAAAGGCTGTGACCCTATGGGAAAGCCCACACTGGAGCAGGTTCCTACCAGGGCCCGCAGACCCAAAAACAGTGTAGCCCATGCTGGAGCAGCTTGGCTGGTAGGACCTGTGAACCTGTGGGCAACCTGTGCTGGACCAGCTTGTGAAAAACTGCCTCCCAGAAGAGGGACTGCATGCTGGAATAGGGAAAGAGTATGAAGAGAAAGGTGCAGCATGATGATGTGTGATGAACTGTTCTCAACTCCCATTCTCTGTCCCTCTGCACCACTAGAGGGGAGGAGGTAGAAAAATTGAGAATGAATTGAGCCTGGAAAGAAAGGAGGGATGACAGTGAGGTGTTTGAAGATTTGGTTTTATTTCTTATTTCTCTGCTCAGATTTGATTGTTAATAAATAGTATTTATTCCCCTGAGCTGAGTCTGTTTTGCATGTGATGGTAATGGGTGAGTGATCTCCCCCTGTCCTTACCTCTCTGCCCAATAGCTTTTGGTTGTAGTTCCTCCTCCATTCCCTGCTTAGGAAGTGAGGGATATAACAGCTTTGGTGGGCAACTGACATCCAGACAGGGTCAACCCACCACACAGAACAAGTGCAGAAGTGGTTGGAAGAACACGTACCAACCTAAGAGGTGTGCTAAAATGAGTTAATGACCAAGAAAAATTTGTAATACCGTTATTTTACTAATGTCAGAGTAGACTGCTATTCTATAGCCATTCTTTTAGAACAGTTTCTTCTGAGAAGCATATAAATTCCATTTTAATCATGACCATAAATGCATACTCATGTATTTATAAACAATTATAATTATATATCTATATTTATGCAAAAAGGGAAAAAAAATTTAAAATCTTGATCTCTTGGCCCCTCTGTGTTATAGTTCTTTCACTTATATAGGCATACATCTGTAATGAATATATTTAATCTTCATTACTACTGCTTATTTAAAGCCTAATTATCAACAAAATGTTTGTAACACATGCATTGTTTTCAAGTATTTTAAGAGGTAAAAGTTTTCTTATTTCAATTGAGTCTATAATTAATGAGGACAATTTAAATTGCAAAATGCATTGCATATAAATGTTGGATGAACCTGTGATGCTTCTTAGAATTGGTATGTTCTGTTAAGAAACTATTGAATTTGAACTTGATAATTCCCCCAGATAAATCAAGAGAAACAATATGACTGAAAAGCATTCATTTTTTAATAAAGCTAAAATAATACTTATGTGTCAAAGAAGATTTTGTTTCAAATATCAGCATACTGGTCCTGCTGTACTATTTTATCATTCAACAATTGTTATTTCACTCACATACATTTCTAAAGAACTAGGAAAATCTATTCTTGTTTATACCATAATTTCCTTCTAGTTATTGAACAGCTTTACTTCACTATGTGAACATTACATAAGCAAAAAATCTTTGCTCACAATATACAGAGAATGTTTAGATAAAAGAGAGCAATTTAGCATTAACAAAAGAAAATCAGCAGATATGGAAGTGTCTCTTTCCATGTGCCTTTATGTTTGCTGATGGTGGGTGGCACATGGAATTACTTCCTAAGTTTAATCTTTCAGATGTTATGACTTATAACTTGTATTTATCTTTATAGCATTTGTTCTTTTTTTTTTGTTTTTCAAAGATAATTTTATGTACATATACATTTTACAATCCAGGTAATTAAATATATTATAAAATGAAAATGCAGAAAAGTGAGCATTTGAGCTAATTTACAAAACTGAAAGGAAGACATGGGGAAGAAGTAATACTCAAATAGAAAAGTACCAAGAAAAAGTACTCAAATTGAAATTTCCATGTAGACATGTAGCCAGGGACACAGAAAAGATAAACCTACATTAGGGTAATAATTTTTTTCTAGGAGATGAAACCAGAGTGAAAAATAGATATTCCTTTCAGTGAAGTGAACTCACAACAAAGATTATAACCAAGATAAACTTCATTTCACCCAAGAGACCAATACAATGTATGCTTTCAATGAGTTCTTTTTAGGATACTTTTATAGAAACAGAACTTTTAAAATTCCACGGAAAATTATGCTTTTACAGACTCACTGTTTACTTGGGAACTATGCATTAACAAACTCTCCAGAAGATGACAAATATACACGAATGAGTAGGAGAAAAACTAGACATGGCTATATACTTATTCAGAATGTTAAATCTACTGTCAACAAGTATATTTCAACATTATCACTGGAAAAGTATTGTCACTGAGAAAACAAATACTCTTCAAAGTTCAGTTATATGCTATTTTTAGCAGCCAGATCATATTTTTATAAGGACTCATCAAGTATTTACTTGCCAGTAAGTCATGTAACACTTGAGGACTGAATGAACAGCAGTGTTGCAACACACAGTTCCAAATACATTTCCAAATTCCTGTTTTAATACTTTTCTGAGATCACCTTTTTTGCCTCGTCTTTGATCCTCAGAGTACAGGCTGTAGTGATCCTGCCTGGCAGAACCCCATGCCTGGAGGAGTGAGTGATCCAGATCACAGACAGCTTCAGGCATGGCAGGCAGTGCCATGCTGTGCTGCATGGATAGTGTCCAGCACTGAGCCATGGGTCGAGCTCAACTCACTCACCAAGAAAGGACAGTCCTCAGGCAGCTTCTGCTCAGCACTAGGGATTATACACCCTGCTTGACCTTGCCTTTATACAACAGCGCGTCAAGAAGTTCTTGTGGGGACATCTTTTGTATTTGACTGTATAGAGCTGTTTCATCATAAGAAAATAGTTTGGAAGATCAAAATGGTAGAATATCTGCAATGAAGAGGGTCTGCATGGCTTGCTGCTCCTGGGCCAGAGTCCTATTTGATGCTGTATTACTCAGGGCCCCCAGCTCTAAGGGGAAATAAGATTATCCATGCTATTTTCTTCTTCCAGCATTAACTTTAATGAAAACCATTTTAAATAAGACTTTAAATGGTGTAAGTACTTTTTTTTTTACACGGGTCACAGTGGAAAACAGGCCCACCTAGACCTTTTCCTTACATTGTTTCAAAATGTAAATGCCTGTAGGCTGCCATTTATCTTTTCCTGCAAAATTTTGAAAAACCTGAAGTTTTCTGATTCAGAGTCCAGGTGAGCAATCTTGGGCTTATTTGATTTGTAATGATGTTCTGGCAAAGCAGAGCTATTCTTATGCCAGCAACAAAGATGATTGTTTTCATTAAAATTTCCAACTAACTGTTTTTTCTCTTTATAAAACCTTTTCAAAGTCAAAGCTGAACCTATGCTTGGCATGCATTATACTCACAAAATAGACAACTAGATAGTTTCATCTCACATTTATTAGGTAAACCCTGTTCCATGCCTGCTTAAAACTGTCATAGCCACCTGTTATAAAGCGCTTGTACAAATTGATAAACAAACCACAATGGCCAGGTTTCATCCCACCAAACTCCTGGAATCCAGTTGATACAGATAATTTAAAAGTTTTTCCGATTTTAACTCCCTTTATAATCAGTGGAGAGAGAAAAAGGCATCTCTTCAGAGGAAAAGACACTTCTTAGGTGGAACAAAACAAAGTTAGTAAGACTAGGAGTTCCACTCACACCAAGGATGCAGTTACAGTAGTATGAGCAGGCAGCTTTCCCTGGAGTACCATAAATGCCTACAGAACTGGGTACCTAAGAATTCAAAACTATAATCAGATGAAGTGTTTCTCGAGTCCATTGGCTAAATTTGTTGCTGTAAAATAGACTGTCTCCTCTTGTGAGAGTGAGAAAACCAGTATTTAAAAAACCCTGAAGAAGTGAGGAGGCCAGAGATGTCTTGAATAGGGAACCCAGTCCCATATCTCCACCATTATGCATAGTGCCGTAACTATCAACTGTCAGATGTATAAAGATTGCATATTCAACCATTATTTACAAAGTACTTCCATTACATATTACTTTTCTTGTTTCATGCACTCAAGTAGAATGGAACAGAAGGAGAGAAACATGTGAGTGGGTGGGTAGGCAAAATATTTTAATGAAGAAAGGACTGCATTTCAGAACCTGCTCTAAAAAATGGCTTATAAAAATTGATAGATTGGATTGGAGAACTTGAAATCCTCTCCTTGCTGATATTCTCCTGACAAATAAGAGTTCAGGTGTTCTTAGGCAGCACCAAAAGTTTCAGCAGCTTTGGTGATTAATTTAAGTATCAGCTTGTCTATCTGGAAGTAAAACTAGTCCTTCAAGTGGAATTAAAGTTGCTACTTAAGGATTTTTTAGAGGTTGAATGACATGTGTTTACTCAACAAAGCATGGAACTTTTGGATGAGTAGAAGATTCTACATAAACAGTTTGAAGTCAAACCAGAAATCCATGCAAAACATGAAATTGGTCCTGTTTATTCTCAAGTCTATTAATCTACATAAATTAACTCATAGTCTCTAGAACAATTAATGTTAAGTGTCAAGGGATAGAACCACAGTTACTATTTGGTGGTTTCATCCTAGAATTTTTAGTATACAAGCACATCACTCTTTTATACAGAACAGACTCTCTTTGGATGGAATTTCCTATTCCCAGGAGGATTTGAAAACTATTTTCTTCCCAGGTGAGTGAACATTGTGCCTCAGCTGTTAGCCTCTGCAGGGAACAAGAGGTGAATAACCATGTATGCTGCACATTGCATTGCACACCAATGATTTTAGTCATGTCTTTGCATTTAATGTTCTCTTTCCATACCCATAACTGTATCAGATTGTAAAATTTATTTTTTTGTCTATGGAAAATTTTAGCAAATGGAAATTTTTACTACAAATATTTATCCAGGGAATTCTCATCAGAAGAAAATTTATTCTGTTTGTTCCCACTGACACATCTCCTCTCCCAGACCATAATCATTAGGAAGCTAGCACAACATACATGACAATTGTGACTGACTCTTCCATCCCTAAGATGGAATTTGTCTGCATAATTGTGTCGTAAGTGCTCCTGAATTAGACACATATGCAGAAATTGGTGGTGCTCAAGCCATTCATGAACAGGAAAAGGCTAATCATTTTGACTGAAATATTCCTTGAGCTGAAGATGTAATTTAATTTTCAGGTTGCTATTTAATTACTGCTACAAACAATTAAGGAAATTTGTTTGAAGGATACCATGTGTAAGTCTATTATAGTTGATTAAAAGCATTACATGTATAGCTGACTTTTCAAAGGTATCGGGAACTTGAAATTTCACTAGACTGAGTGGTAGACCCTTAATTAATTCAGTTTCAGTCTATGTAAACAGCTTTACAACTGCTAGATGGATCTATGTTGAGGTTAAAAACCTTTTATTTTCCAGATAAAACCTTTGTTCAGGGTCCTGTCATATTTGACTTTTAAGTTGACTTCAGAAATTTCCAAGAGCAAAACAGCAGTGAATTTTTTGTTTAATAATGTACTTTTATTTCTTTGAAGGTGGAAGGAATTTTATGGAAAATTAGTCTGAGATGGCTCAGCAAAAACATTAATTGCATCAACTATATCCTTTCTCCGGATATGTTGTTACTAATGTGTTTGTTTAGCAGATAATAGAGAAAGACTTTTTAATACTGATACCTAGAGGTGATCTCTGCTCCATAATATGTCCAATATTTGCTGGACTTCCATGCAGTGGCCTCGATAATAGGACAAGAATTTGAAGACAATTACACAATATACTTAATCCATCCAGTTTACCTTATCCAGTCAATTCAGAATTACTTTTGTGGAAGGCACACCTGGATTTCAATGAAAGAAATTTTTCAGATATTCTGAGACTGTATAAAGAAAAACTTTGAAGTACATGAAAAAGGAGGAAAATGTTTGCCTTCAGAAGTTACTTGTAGAAGGGAAAACATGTCAGGAAGTCTTGTGTCCAGTCAGAGGCTTTGCCATAATTACTTTTTAAGGGAATATCTTGATATTTCTGATGTCACTAAACCTCAGAATTGTTTCTATGATCCTCAAAGGATAAGAAGGACAAATCCCAGCAGAAAAGCAGAATTGCAGCTGAGGTTACTGACATTTTGACACACAGTTCTAGTGAGGGACATAGTACAGCTGCTGAAATAGCTGATGTCTGAAATATCTGCAGATCGGAGTGTTGCAGTGCATTCTAATTTTTTATGACACCATGGATATATGTAACAAATTATTCATACAAATGCATTCCATTTTTTTACCCTTCTTGTTTTAAAAATGTTTTCCTAGCTTGCTGTGCATCATGGGTGATCTAGGCTTAGATGTTAGGTCACTGTAACATTTCTGGCAGTACTCAAAGATAATTAAATTCAAATTGTTTTGGACTTTGGCCTTTACAAGCTTGCTCTCTATCTATGTCTGCCAGAAATGGCTTTTAACTGAGCCACTCTTCCTATGAAGTAAACACCTGAAAGAGTATGCTTAAAATAGTCAATAAAAGCAATTGACCTTCTTGCCTGTCTTTAAATGTAATACTTAGTTCTTTTTTTGAATAGACATAACTTTGATTATTTAACTTTTTAAATTATATTTGTTATTAGGGAAGACTTAAGTTGTTTATTTCCTCTCAGTGTCTGTTATTTATCATGTGAAAAAACAATGGAAAATGAATTTCTGGTCTTTATATAGAAGTGATGTCAAGCGAGTTTGTCTACCCAGTTGTAGTTACCCAACTCTATATTCTATAAACGAATAAATAAGTATAGTGAACAGATATTAACAGATATGCCAAATATCTGTATGGCATGCCAAATATTGAAGTGTTTAATTCACTGGATTAGGACTTGAAAATCAGATAATTTTGAATTTGAATGTCCTAGTCACTGACAAAAAGTTAGTGCCTTATCATTTAAAAATTAAATAGCTTTACAGTGGGGAGACTTTCTCATTGAGATAAATGGAATTCTTAATTTCATTTTTTATTCCTACCTACGTTTTTAGTAAAAAAAAAAAAAAAAAATTAATAGGAAAAAAACACCCTACAAGAAAAAAAAAAAAAACATCTAAAGCATCCCAATTCCCTTGTAGCACCCTAGCCCCTAGTGAGTGACTACTGCATGCTTTTTTATATTTTACTATTGCATAGTCAATCACAGAGAAGCTTGATAGAGATCTCTAGGATCACTTAGATGTTTTAATATTACAGAAATCTAGAAATTAGCAAAAGTTGAACCTTAATGTCAAGATAAAGAACTTGACCAGATCAGAAAATAGAGTGAACATCATAGTTTAATTCCAGTGGTCTGATATCATACACTCAAGTCTAAGTCCTCATCAGTTTCAAAAACAGTTCAGATACTTCAGATGTAACCATGGAAGAGGGGGCAGGGCATCCTACTGAAGAGCAGAAACCAGAATGCTTTTTTTTGGTATATTTTCTGTGACTCTACTGACCCACCAAGGAAACAGGGGGCTTGACAGGCATGGAGTCATTAGATTCTGATTTGGCTTCTTTCTGAAATAAAATTTCTAAAGAAAGTTGAACAGCCTTTACACTGAAATGACAGGAAGGAAAAGTTATGCCTCTGCCTCCTTGCTGAGTACCTTCTCCCTGGTCCTTTTCTGGTGCAGTACTAAACACCTGCTCACAGCTTGCCTCTGAGATAGTGTCTTGTTCCATTAAAGGCACTTTTGCAGAGCAGAATCTGATGGAAGAACACTTGAGCTTCAACATAAAAGCTACAAATGGCTATTTCAGAAGTTTGGAACTAATTCTTAAATCTTATTTCCACCAGTAGATAGGAAATTTATGTTTGCAAGGTAATTTTTTCTTCAGATTTGGGAATGGTATATCTACATACAATTTTCTTATCTGTTATTCAGAAGCATAATTAGAACAGAAAATGGTTCTATTTTTCTTACAATTAACTATGATGAGAGATAAAAAAAAAGTGTGAATGAACTAATCATAGACCACATATTTCTACATGAGTTACTTAAAAATCTTCAACTCTGGTATATATTGATGCATAGATAGTAAACTACTGAATTAGACTTACAATAAGTCAATATTAAATTCCTTATCTTTGTAAGTATATAACAATCCCTGAATTAACAATTTAAATTGCTAAATGTGTAGGAAATATTTGGTAAAAATAATGATGTAAAAAATTGTTCAGATCTAATAACTCTGAAATAATGATAAATGAAAATTGATAGTCAAAAGTAACCAGAATAGAGAAGAAGTTTTATTTCAGGCAAGAGAGATCACGGCAGCTTCAGTCAAGGACCCACATAAAGCAGAAATGTAAATTTCATAAATATAATTTAGCTCCTTAATCAAGTTTCAATTAAGATGAAATACTTATATAACTCAAATCAACCAAATTTTAGGCATCCTGAAGTCATTATGGTACCTTACCAAAAGAAGGAATTTATCTCAAACTAGAAAGTACTTTTAATATATATATTTGCTATTCTTTTTCATGTAAATTATTTGGTTTATAGTATTATTACCCCAGAGAACAAACTTCCATGCTGCACTGAAGATTACACTGGCTAGACAGATAACATTTTGCCATTGGACAAAAAGTCTGTAAAATTACATCCCTAGATTCTGAAAGCTATAAAGCAGCGTCTATGTGAGTACCCACTAATCTGCATGCTATCTACACACATTTCAGCTCTTCAACACTGTACAAATGTCACACAATCACAGAGTTTAAGAATAATTTAGGATGGAAAAGCTCTCCAAGGCCATTGATTACAACCTTTGACCAAACACCACCACAACAATTGGACCATGGCATACAGTGTCATGTCCTGTTGTTTCGTGAATACCTCCAAGGATGGTGATTCCATCCCCTCCCTGGGCACTCCATTCCAGTATTTAACCATTCTTCCCAAGAAGCATTCCCCCTGATATCCAGTATGAACCTCTCCTGGAGCAGTTTGACACTGTTTGCTTTTGTCCTGTTGTCTGTTGCCTGGGAGAAGGGACCAGCCCGACTTTGCTACAACCCCTTTTCAGGTACTTGTAGAGGGTGATAATGTCACCCTGAGCCTCCTTTTCTCCAGGATAAACAAGCCCAGCTCTCTCAGTTGCTCCTCATAGGACTTTCTCTCCAAGCCCTTCACCAGCCCCATTGCCCCCTTCTCTGGACACTCAAGCACCTCAGTGCATTTCTGTAATGAGGGACCCAGAACTGGACACAAGACTCAAATTGTGTCCTCCCTTGTGCTGAGTACAGGGAAACAATGACTTCCCTGGTACAGCTGGCCATAGTATAGTATATGTAGGTCAGGATGCCATTGGCCTTCTTGGCCACCTTGCCACATGCTGAATTGTGTTTTTCTGGCTGTTAACCAGCACCTCCAGGTCTCTTTCTGCTGAGCCACTTCCCAGCCACTCTTCCCCCAGCCTGTGGTGCTGCAGGGGGTTACTGTGACCCAAGTGTAAGACTCAACTTTTGGCCTCATTGAACCTTATACAATTGTCCTTGGCCCATTGATCCAGCCTGTCCAGGTCCCTCTGCAGAGCTTTCCCACCCTCCAGCAGGTCAACACTTCCAGCAAACCAAATGTCATCTGCAAACTTCCTGAGGGTGCAATTGATCCACTCTTCTAGATTATCCATGAAGATATTAAATAGGGCTGGGCCCATTACTGAGCCCTGGGGAACACCACTAGTGACTGGCCACCAATTGGATGTGTCACCATTCACCATCAGTCTCTAGGTCCTGCCCATCCAGCTGGTTTAACACATTGAGGAGTGCACCTGTCCAAGCCATGGACTGCCAGCTTTCCTAGGAAAATGGAATATGAATTGTTTCAGATTTATAAATGATTTATAAAGCAATTTTAACCAGGACACTGTTGCAATTTTATGTGAACTTATAATTTATAATTTTTCCCTTTGTGTTCTTTGTGAGTGTGATAGGATTCTCTAAGTAAATGCAGTGTGGTAGCTGTTGAAATGCTGCATTTTAGCACACAAATTAATATTCATTTGCAACAAGATACCCTAATCTTGAATCTTAAGGGATATCTTTACTTGCAGGCTATAGAGAATGAAAACTAAAAGCTTTAAAATTATGTGTAAAAATAGAGACTGTTAATGGTTTAAGGTCTAATTCTCAGTGCTCAAGAATAGAAGACATTAAAGTTCTTTAAAAACATTAAAGTTTTTAATCATATTCACTTGCTAAATCATATTCACTTGATATTATAGCAAAGACTGCACTGATTACAGGCTAACACTGAACAGACTTTTGTTGTGGTTTATTTTTCCCCTATAAAGTTTAAACATAATATTTAATATTTTATATTTATTTGTCTTCTAATGTACATATGAATAAAACAATTTATGTGAAAAAATCATTTTACCTCAATGACAAAGACTCACCACTGTAAAGCTGTATTCTTTTTACATAATAGGACACTATTTGTCAGTGACTAAGATGTGTCTGCTGAACATGTATCGGAGATTTCTCAGAGGACTTTCATAGTCACAGAAAGCTTTGGCCACATCTCACTCCTGACACTGGAGTGTGTGCTAGCTTTCAAGATGACCACCAGAAATCAGAATGAGAAACTATGAAACATTTCTCAGGTACTTAAATTTTAAACACCATACTAATATTCTTATTTCTTCTCTCTCTCTCTCTCTCTTTTTAAATTTTATTTCTTAGAAGTTCATAATTGCTGCTGCTGAAAATTCTTACAGAAATACAAGTCCAGATAAATTTAGCAAATCTTCAGAAAAATAAAAAAAGAGTCTTAAAATAGAAAATATATGACAAATTATTTTTTTAGTGTCTTTCTCAGTATCACCTACAGTAATATAAAGGCAAAGTGTGGGTAGTTTAGCAAGCTTTCTTCTTACCCTCATTTTATTTTTTGATTCTTCTGTAAAATCTCTTATCATGAAGTAGACAAACATTACTACTTGTTAGGTTCGAAATTTCCTTTAAATCTGGAGATTGACACATCCATGCTACTTAAATAATTGTGCAGTTTTGACAAGTAGTTTAAAATGCATGTCAATCAAATAATGAGACTTTTTTTTTCTCAGCTACTTCCACTGTGGACATATGGCATGGGAAAAAAAAAAAAGGGGTACTTGTCATAAGGCTGCACTTACTGGTGTTATCTCCTAAGTAACAGAGCCATAGAACATAGCTTTCAGAATACTGTGAACTTTCCTTGTTTCCTTTTTTGGACTTGATGATCGGACAGCTGTCATGCTGTATATTTTACTTAGATTATTTTATACCAAAAATTTGGGTAATAATGTAATGAAGAGAAGACCCTGACTTCATTAAAAAGAAAGAAGCTTTGTGTGTAACTTCAGTAGACTACCACAAAATTTTATGTTCAATGTTTTGTGGATGTCAGTTGTGCATCAGAACACAATCATGTGCTGTACCTCTATTGAGAGCACAATAAAAGACCTTCTTAAAAAGTTTGTAACTTAAAGCTGTCCATTATACAAGTGCCTTTCCAAAAAAACAGTCAGTTTTAACCAAGATGAAACCTCTCCTACATATACCTGAATTGCAATGATCTCTATAGAATTAAACAAGGACAAAAATGTATGAGAGACTATGCAGCACTTGTGTGTATTGGGGACTAAACCCATTTTGTCAGAAATAAATTTTAATTGATTTAATAAGTCATATGCATTTCTAGGACAACTTAGACTTCTTGTTATGCCTGAAAACAACACAGGATTTTCAGAAGGGCAGATGATAGCATTTACCCTTTGGAAGGAGTCAATACATATTTTCAATTGAGAGAAGAAAGAAAAGGACCAAGATGAGTCCTAAGGAATTTATTTCTTTGACTTCAGAACTGTTGTCAGGACTGAGGATATAAAGAGGTAGTCAAAGTTCTGTGGCTATTGTGAGACACATACATTTTTTTGCCTATCATTTCAAGGCTCTTGACTTGTAAGTGCAACTTGGTCTAGTTATAACAGTGTTTTTATTTGTATTGGAAAATCACGAGGACAATGGGCTACCTAGCTCAGGGATACATGAAAATAAAGCTGTTTTTCTTGGTATTTTTCATTTTGGTGCCAAAAGCAGCTAAACCAGAACAGATACTTTGCCTAATTAGATGTATTTAAAAAAATTATTTTCTTTATTAAAGGCTTTAGAACTAAGCACATAATTAAAGTATGCTGTAACTAAGCTCCAGTGAATTATAGATCAGTTTGCCTATAGCTAAGAGAACTAAGAGTATTAATTTCTATATTTTTACCTGCTTAATTTTGTGTTTTTGTCTGCAGTCAAGTCAGGATTTATTTTCATGTGTAGAGATTTATCTGGAGAGTTTGAGAAAATGAAGAACATTTTTGTTGATTATTTAATTGGATTTTAAACAGAGTTGTCCATCTGAAGGGCCAGATTCTCAGCCGAACACACTGAATATGTAATAAATTGATGTCCTTTGACACCAGATAATATTCTAGGTGCTAGGTGCTAGAAAATTCTTAGGTTAGCTAAATTCTGTCCTATGTTTCATGGGTTATGAGCAACTGCAAAATTATTTTCTGATATTACATTACTGATTACAGCAGAGGCACAAAAGAAAGGA
>WBND01000585.1:0-38992 GCA_013398595.1 Tychaedon coryphoeus | reverse complement strand
TTCCTGGAAGCATGAGTCTGATACAAGGTCTTCCAAGGTAGTCTAACCACTAGACTATAAAGTCAAATTTACCCTGCACTTCCTCTCTGGTCCAGTATATCCTTTATTCTTGTCTGCTTGGGGGCTTGTTAAAAAGAGACATGCAGATTTCTTACCCTTCAGTAGACTGTTTTCTGAGTAGCACATGAAGATTGAAGGAAGAATGCACTTAAGAGCTTGTAGGAAAAGTATAGGACTGAATCTTGGAGTCCAACATGCTCAGTGGGTGCACTAAGTAGTGTGCCATGATGTGTGAGAAACTAGGGAAAGACTTCTCTTTGTCTGTGGTCGAAAATTGACCTACTTTAGATTTGTGTGTGAAGAGCATGGTCCTGCTGTGTTCTATGGCCTCTGGAAATGTTTAGTGGATTTTGGGGTGATTCAGACTTTACTTCTCCAAGTTTCTCAATCTAACCTGAGCTCAGACATGATCTAAGTGCTGAGCTGCTTAAGCCTGCCAAGCACAGGACAGTTCTGGGCACGTGCAGTGACTTAATAGGTACTGAAGAGATTTAACATCAAATGTTACAGGGCTTATAGAGATTAGGTGTCTCCAGCTCAGAAGGTGAGTCAGGACTTTGCAATTACAATTTCCCCTTCGCAACCTAAGCTTTATTCTAGTACCTAAATCTTGTTCTTTAGCCTATCTTGAATGGCCTGTATATCTGAAATAAAATAAAAAAAATCACTATGAATTAGCAGGGTTTATTGTTTCTGGTAGTTAACTGCAGAATCTTATCTCTTTAGAGAATAAACCTTAGGAACACATGAAATGCTCATCCATGATCAAAAACCCATCAGTCACATTTCTGAACTTAAGACCCTCTTGGTTTAGGAAACAAATACATATTCATTGCATTTAAGTAGAGAAAAGTACGAGATAATATAAATGTTCAGACACTTTTGATTATCTGGGTTCCTGTTGCCAGAACAGAGCTTAAACAGATGATGTATTTTTCTCAGCACACAGGTTCCTAAATTGTCCTAGATCAACAACATGTTGATTAAATTGGTTGCATCATATGGGCAATTCAGTTCGAATAGCATTCTTTAAACTACATTTACATCCAGTAAAATTTGTGATTTTTGCAGTTAATCATATAATATTTTAAGGCTTGCTAACTCTTCTTTGAATCATTTTGTCATAGTGTTAGTTACCTTAGGATAATTCAGATAAACTTTTTTCCATCCATCCACTGGGAAAGGAAAATGAAGAGCTGAGAAATAAAAGGGATCTGAATGTAGATAAAAGAACATTTTCTTTTAAAAAAGTATTTATTTTTGTATCCTTTTTTTTTTAAAGATCTTTATCACAGTTCGCAAGCCACAGGCTATTGAAATTTCTAGTGCAAAGAGTCACCTGGTGCTGAATAATCAGATATAACTTTTGTTTGATCTCTTCAATGTGAAGTTTTTAAGTCAGGCTGCTGAGATCATTGCCTATTGTGCTGACCAATAGTGTATAATTGTATTCCCTGCAAGTTTGCATTCATCTACTTCTTCTGATCCTGCCTTATATTATATTCTAAACTTCTTTTAAGCAGTGACTGTGTCCTGTGCTTCTAATACATGCATATATATATATACACATAGATATACATATCTCTACATGTATATATTACATCCATATATATAGATATATGTATACATATATATATATCTGTCTGAACTGAATTTTTAAGTATTACTATGGTGCAAATACCAATCAGTAGTTATGTAAAATTATATGTATTTATTTCATAGATTTTTTGCAAGAATAAAAAAATATATAATACATTTCTATTATGGCAATTCAAAATGACAACTCTGTATTTGAACATAATTCCAGTTATGAATATTTAAAATAAAATAAAAGAATCTATTTTAACATTCAGCTTTGTGAGAGTTTGAAGAAAAGGGCTTTATTTTGCATAAGAAATTCTCAAAATTGAGACATTCAAAACTAGAAATCCTTTCAGAACTCTGTGATTCTGAGAAGTGAGTAGAATTCAGAAAAGCAAAAAACCCAACATGTAGTAATTTCTGCTTCTTATATGATAAGGTTTCATAGGACTATTTTTCTTCAACATATGCCTCATGCCCTTCATTCTGACTCTTCCAGAAGTCATGTAGTCACAATCTGTATGTTCTAGAAATGCTTCTCCTCATTTCTGGAAAATGCAAATTTATAGGTAGATCCTAAAAGTACTGCAAATATATGTAAATGCTAATTGTGACAGACCAGATTAGAACATGCTAAGTTTTACTGTCCTTGTAAAATGAACTTAATCTTATAGATAAAGCAAATTAGTAATTTATGTGCAACAAAAGACTGAGAAGAATTCCTTCTATTCAAATAATCTGCTATTCAGAGATTTGTCATCAGGTTATAAACACTCCACCAAATACATCTGGAATTTAGTATCCCAAAGGTTAATTATGCCTGCAAAAAAACCCAACACTAAAGTATTTAAATACAGTCTGCAGAAATTCTAAGTAATTTCTTCTATGTACTTGCATTAAATGGAATTACAACCAGCAGAATCTCTTCTAAGCAACTTGCTTCTTTTAGAATAATTAGCAATATAAATATTCCAGCATTCACTTTATCGTTACACTAAAGACTCTACTGGGATATATAAAAACACTACAGGTAAAGTGGATAAGTCAATTTACTGCCATTTTCTCTTTCACACGTTGCATATTAGCTCTTTAAAAGGCTATGGGTTTACAATCTTCATGAAGACTTAAACCTGCAATCTGAATGCGAGAAGTAAGCTCAAACTGAGAATAAGGGGAAGCTGGCTTGCGTTGATGCAAAATATTGTGACATTAAAGAAGATTGTTGCAAAAGTTTTCACATTGGCCACCTATGTTACACTTTGTCTCTTATTCTTCTAATTTTCTCAAAGAGAATGGCACTCAATGTGAGGGTGTGAGTGACCTTTCTGTTCTCATGGGTGCTCGTATGACTACATGTTTCCTACTTACTATGACTCTCAAAACCAAGCCCTTCATTGCCTGAAAATTAACAGCTCCAATCAGGAAGAAACTTTTACCTGTGTGCAGAGATGGCTCCAGAAGATGTCAACCAGCACTACATATTATTAATATATGCCTGTTATGCAAAAGAAAAGTAACAAAAATTTAAATGGAATACCATGACATTTTATCACGTAATTGTACTAAGGAAAAAATGGCACATATTTTCTCGTTCACAAAAATAATCTTCTGTCCTATAAAAACACTTAAATTGTTTATAGAAGAATATCTTAGTAGAGTCATCAGGTGTCTCAATCCTTTTCTTTGCAGCTACAGAGTTTATTAAAAAACGAGGGAGGCTTGGCTGAGGTTTCTGTATCCTGGCACTTACAAAAAGTGAAGGTTTTAATTGGCAGTTAGAAGAACTGACCTAAGCTGTACCTTGCATATGAAAAGAGTAAGACAAAATGAAGGGAAATTGATGTAAAAAAAGCCCCTTAATGGTTTTGTTGGGATTTTATATATATATATATATATTTTGTCCTAACAGCTTCATTCATTCAATTTTTTCAAATGAAAACTTCTTACTTTTATTTTCTTTCTATTTTTAATACCATTTAATTACATTTTGTTTAGCTACTGGTTTTAATTTCCATCTAATGGTTCTTAAGACATGGTATTAGTTGTTTTTTTGAAATTGTACGCCAAAGCCATTTTGAGTCAGGTGTTTTATAATTCTACATGGTAAGAAGGAGGCTTTTGATTTTTGTACTATCTATATATAACAATGATTGAGGTAAAATGGACACTGCTAATACTGAATTAGAAGCAAAGGAAACTTAGATAGCATGGCATTCACATCCTGTGGCTTCAGCCATTTAAGAAGCAGATAAAACCTTATCTTCTAGGCTTTCTCTGTTGTCAGTGATACTTTAGATAGCAGAGAGAAATTTGATTGCATGCTGCTGCTCGGAAATGGCACATCTTGGTTGGCAATAGTAGGCAAAATTCTTTTGCATTACCTCCAGCCAGTGAATAAAAGACTCTTTAAACCAGCTAAGAGGTTTTTTTCTTGCTTGTGGTTCACTCATTACTTTATGCAACACTGGTGTGCATACAGGATCCTCACTAAATATATTTGGTGACTAAATAGTACATTGCAATCCCTGCAATTCATATCGCTGCAAAACGACACTTTAGCAATACAGGCATAGTAAAAAAGCCTTTTAAAAGTAAGATGAGATAATAAACAGCACCAAACCCTCCTTGTTTATACTGCAGCATTCAGTGCTTATTACCCTTCTGTGTAAAATGCTAAGAAAACAATCATTTCCAGGTTCATAAAAGCAATGTAAATATCAGCAGGTGTATTAGTGCTATTAGCATGGCTGTAAAAAGATATTTGAGCAAAATGTTCAGGAAGAAACTCTTATTACTTGGCAATGCTACTGGACCATAACCTTTATACAAAAGCTGAAATCACTAGCTGAAACCATAACTGCCTTGAAGCAAGTATGTATACACAAGAGTTCTTAAAAAGCTTGGTAAAACAGCCTAAACAGGAGCAGGCATCTTCTGCTCACCAGTTAAAATGGAAATAACAAACCCATGCTGGGCAAAGTGGATTTCTTCTGATGAAAGCTACCCCACTGAGCATCTTGGAGACATAACTAAAGGTGTCTCTGGATTAAAAGCCATTTCAAAAGAAGGCATTTCAAAACCTGAAACAGAATTGGAAATGGAAGGAGTGAATCAGGTTCATCAGATAGCTGTTTCTACCAGTCTGAATTATTGATTGCCAAACTTATTAGTCCTATTGTAATCGATGATAACTGGTCTGCAGATAAAATTTTTTCACTGTCTGTATTTATACAGCTGCAACTGGCTATAGTTGAGTAACTCAGTCTTGTGTAATTCCACCAGTGATGCATAAGAAGTTCAGACAGAACCAACAGAGAATATAGAGAGAATTGTGAGGAATTCTTTTTCACTTCTTTGTTTTATTTCCTTGAGAAAGATCACCACAGTTATTAGTGGGCTGAAGTGAAGAAAAAAGAGAAAAAAAGAAAAATAAAGCAAATATTCACTAAACACATACAAATTCTGAAAATCTTGGATAAAAAAAATGAAGATACCATAGTGCTGAAAAATGGAGAAATATATAACACTAATTATATCAACAAGCATATTGGTCATAACTCATAGACAAAGGAGTAAGCAACATGGAGAATACACAAGATACCCAATGCAGATCTTTTCTTTCTGATGGTACAAATAAATGTTCACTTGGTATAAACAATGCATAATTTTCCAGCTTTAATATTTTGACCAATTTTTTTAATATTAAAAGAAATAAAACCATATGTTTAATGCAAATTATGAAGTCTTGAACTTTTTAATTTATACTTGAATAAGCGAGGTACTGAATAAACTACTCTTGATTCAATCCTATTTCAAAGGTAAAGAATGGTCAAAGTAGTAAATGTGACTGAGTGATGAACTACCTCTTATCTTCTGTTTAAATGTATTAGAATAGCATAACAAATTCTGACATCCCTAATAGTGTGCAATTAATCTTTAGAAAGACAGCAGCAACTGTAAAATAGAGTAAAAACCGATTAAGAAAAAGACATCTAAAATCAATATATGCTTAAACTATAATCCATTTACATTAAATATGGAGAATGAACCTCGAGCCAAAACTTCAGTATTACTGAGAACAAGAAAAAGGAAATCAGCTGTCAAGAAATAACTAAAATGAGTGAATGATGATTAAAATTCCGAGTTTATACTTTGCTTTTGGAAAATAAAAAGGCAACTGAAGGTAATACTTAAAACTGAACTCTGATGCACATCATCTGCTACCAAAAAAAACCCCACCAAAAACCCAACCACAAAACACTCTGAACTTGCAAAATGGAAATACATATGTGAAAGTTAGAGTTGATTCACTGTGTTTTGTATTTTTCTAATAAATAATAAAAAAAAATGTTAGACCACTGTTTAGTTCACAGAGCAGGACAATTGAAGCAAGTCAATGCCCACTTCAGCCACAGATTTCTCTTGCTGGTTTTTAAAAGATTTTGTGTCAGCTATAATTAAATCAATAATTAGGCAGCTGCAAATCAAGATGGAAAACACAGAAAACTTCAGAAGTTAACCCCTATAACCATCTCAAAGTTGTTAGTCACTGGATAACTTAAAGTATTTTAATCCATGAGTCTTGACCATTAATTTTACAGGAACAAGTAATTTTGCAATAGTTGAAGCAATAGAGTATTTTACAGAAATAGTTTTCAAGGTCTTCAGCTTCTCTGAGTAAAGGATTTTAAACTCCAACCTGAGATCTTGAAAATGGATTTTACTTTTCTTTTTCTTTGTTCCCCCAAATAACAAACAAACAAAAGATTTGTTGAGTTATAAACTGAAAACCAATGCATATAAATTATTAGAACTACCAGAAAAGCCTTCTACCTAGTAAGAGGTAACATTTAAAGGCAAATGCAAATAGCACAGAACATTGAATTATTTTTGTCGTCAGCAAACATTGGAACTTGAAGAAGGACAGACCCTTGTCCTCCCTTGGGAGTTGAGTAGAACATCGTAAGGTCAAAGTTGCTAAAAATGACATGGTTAAGATGTTGCTACATCTTGACCCACTATATACCAAATTCTTCAAAATACCAGGAGATAATTTTGACATACAATTGCCTACAAGAGCTTTTCAAGCAGTTAAATGTGGTTAGAAGCCATTTTCTATCATTAAAGCATCCACATTTCTGAGTTCTGTAAGAATTTGAAAAATAAAACCCATGTGAAATGACAGAAGCTGAAAGAACATTCTGGAACCTCGGCCAAACTTTTACTCAAATTCAATTTTATGAGGAGCTGAGATATATCTGTACTGATTTCATCTGACTTTAAGATGGAATGATATTTTTATGCAGTCTAATGTGCTTTCTTTACTGATAAATCATTCATTTTTAAAAATGCCTTATGCAGAGCTCTTGGGTCAAAAAAGAAATAGGGCATATATAGAATATTTCTATAAGAAATGTAAGGTTTGAATCTGATCTGAAGCATAAAGAGTGTTTTGGTATGTTTTTGCCAGATTAGGGTTTTTTTAAAATGACATTCTTTTGGCTGAGTCTGGCTCATATCTACATCCCCTCAGTGTTCAGAAAACAGAACTTAAACCAGACAGATTTCAGATAGGAAACATGTATAGAGGAAAATTAGGGAAACAAACGAGTAATTTCCTCTATCTGTAGTAATTAAAGACTGACTTTTTCTAGTCAGAAATTGCTGAGGTCTCATGTTAAGGCAGCCAAAGAAATAGGAATAGTGTCAGCTATTTCTTCAACTCTTAAACACAAGTATTCAAACAAAAAGAAAAATAAATAAAAAAATTAATGAAAATAAGGTTGGAGTAATTACCAAAGCTTTTTAGAAATCTGAACAAAAGCCTCTCCTCAGATAGGTATGTAGAATCTAAGTTCTAGTGGCCAGGGGCAATGAACTAACTCATATAATTTTGGCTTATGATAAGAACAAACCAGTTCACAACAATTTTGTTTCCTCTGTAGCAGAAAAAAATAATCATTCATGAAAAGTTGAAGAAGTATATGTTAATACATATAAGGTAATATATATGCACACATAAATTTCTATTTTTATTTTACATCATGATTTAATAAGAAAACATTGAAAATTGAAAATTGGTTTGAAAAGGAGTATTTTGACAGTAAAATAACAATTTTACAGTTCATTATGAAATTCAAGTCAGTTATCTGATGATGACCACAGAGATTTTTCTTGGACCAGTATCATTATTATTAACAAATTTTGACACACAGATTTTCAACAGTCAGTATAGAATGTGTTACAAGGAAATCAGAGAACAAAAACTCAGCAATTCAAAAGCACTGTTCAACTTTCCAAATATTAAACAAAAATAAGAAATGAGAATGATGATATGTCAAGGGAAAAAACAGACTGTGGGAAATTTGAAAACTGTCTCATCAGGGGGAAAGACAAAGAAAAGCCTACAGAGGACTGAAGGGGTGATGCTAAAACAAATTTTACTTGGTCCAAAGGGCCAGCTAACATACCATTCCTTTTGCATTTAAAATTAGCCAATAAAACTTCTTGGGAAAGACTATATGAAGGGAATTGAGGAGACTGACCCCTTCCTAGCATATTTGTTAAAAATACACCAAGTCTGAAATTACAGATTTGGGATAAATGCCAAAAAGAAACTGTTTAATAGAGTTCATGGAAGTTTCAAATCACTATCAGTAGACATTTCTGTAACAGTAGGTTAGAAAAATGTTTTTGGGAGATGATAGCTTATCCTGGAATGAGTCAGGATATGAATCAAGGTCTTTAGATCTCTTTCAGACATATGGTTCCATATTTTCTTGATCATCTTTCAATCATCTTCCTGGAGTTTTAAAAATTTTTTGGCAGAAAACTTATGATGTGTTTTCTGAACAAACCATGTGCAATGCTTGGCTTAGGAAGATGAAGAGAAGAGGTTACAGTTCTTCTCAGGTGGAATATGATTCAGCAACACAAAACCAGACTAGACTGAAATAAAAAGGTCTTTTTAGAAAACTAAATGAACTTCAATATTTGTTCTTGAGATGCCACTTGAAATTAAAAAAAAAGTGAATGAAGACCTAAGGGGAATAAATGAGAACTCATACTTCACTTGGGAACACATCAAAATAGTATTTTAGGACAAGTTTTGAAGAGAATTGTTTTTTCATACAATAAATAAGAATTTTCTTCTCCCCATTATTCAGCACATCTCCAGGCATTTTATTGTCTTCTTTCACCTGCTATATTAGGAAAATCTCTCATTCTTTTCTCTGTGCTGGTCTTCCATAGTCTCAGATGTAGGACCAGACACAGTACATTTCTCCTTCATCATATGCCTTCTTGCTAATAACTGAATCTTTATCTATTAAATTAGAAATCATTTGTGTGCAGGAAGTCAGCTAAACAAAGGTGTATTCATCACATTACAAATATATCATAGATATTACCTAAGGCATGACTAAAAATATACAATATATAATTATTTAATAATTATTAAAATTATTTTATTAATTATTAAATTACAACTATTAAAGCTTCATATAGAACTTTTATTGAGCAATTTGCACCCAGCCAGACACTAGCTTTACAGACTTCTTGATCTTGTATGAAATTGTACAAGGGGCCTGACTATACTCAAAGAGTTGGCTGATGTCAATGCCAGGCCTTTCTCAGTGATTTTTGAATGGGAATCTGGAAATCATTTGGAATGTCCTGAAAATCAGGAAAAGTTCCAGTTGACTGGAAGTGAGCTAGTGCTGCCCTAATTTTGAAGAAGTGCAAGGATTACCCTTGAAACTACAGGCTTGTCAGTCTCACTGCAGCTCACAGGTGAATAAACACATGATCACTCGTGGTAGGTGAGCAACTCATGGGTTGGGTACAAAGGATTACAGTGAATGAGGTGACATCAGACTAACAGCCTGTCACTGGTGGGATTCCACAGGCCTCTGTCTTGCACTCTGTGCTCTTCAACATCCTCAGAAATGATTTGGACAAAGGACTTATAGGATTACTAACTAAATTTGCTTGTGAAACTAAATTGTGAAGAGCTGTTGAGTCCTTCAAAGTCAGAGCCTGCAGAGAGACTTTGAAAAATTAGAGAGGTGGGCAATGACCAACCATACAAAATTTAACAAGAGAAAGTGCTAGATTTTGCACCTGGGGGTAGGCAACCTTGGATGCATGGACAGACTGGGGAATGAGATGATGGAAGGCAGAGCCATGGAAAGGGACCTGGGATTACTGTTTGATGGAAAGTTCAGTGTGAGCCAGCAGTGCCCAGGTAGCCAGGAGGGCCAACCTGGGCTGTCCTGGGGGCATCAGGCACAGCATCACCAGCTGGGCAAGGGAGGGGATTGTCCTGCTCTGAGCTGGGGCAGCCTCACCTCCAGTGCTGGGGGCAGTTCTGGGCACCACAGTGTAAAACAGACATTAAACATTAGAGTGTGCCCAAATAGGGCCTTGAAGATGATGAAGAGCCTTGAGTGAAGCTGTGTGAGGAGGAGCTGAGGTCACTTGGTCTGTTCAGCCTGGAGGAGACTGAGGGGAGGCCTCACTGCAGTCTGCAACTTCCTTGTGAGGGAAAGAGGAGAAGCTGACACTGATCACTGCTCTGTCATGATAAATGACCCGAGGGAATAACCTGAAGTTGTATCAGGGAAGGTTTAGGTTGGATATTAGGAGAAAGTTCTTCAACCAGAGAGTGCTTGGGCATTGGAACAGGCTCCCTAGGGAAGTGGTCACAGCACCAAGCCTCACATCTTGGATAAAGCTCTCAGGCACATGGTGTGATTCTTACAGGTGTTCTGTGCAGGGCCAGGAGTTGGACTTCAATGATCCCAGTAGCTCTCTGAACTCACCAGGTTCTAGGAATAAAAAAAAAAACCAAAAAAAACAAACCAAAACAAACCAAAACAAGGAGTTGAACATTTTGTTTAGAGAAGATTAGCTGTCCTTTTCAATTCCATTAAAAAAATGTTGTGGAATACTAGCTTTCTTTATCTCTCATTACTTCTATAAAAGGTTTTTCTCCCTCCCATAATTATGGAAAATCTGATGCCAGAAAAAATGAACTAAACCCCACCTTGACATTTATATGTTGTTGTTAATCAAGGCTAATCAGAGTTGTCCCTGTAGCACATAGCAACATAATAGCTTTTCTAAACAGAAGTACACCCTACAGGTTTTAATTCACTTTTTTAGAGACACTGACATGTTGAGGTTCAACTGTTATTCTTTTCTGAGTTTGATTTCCGCAAACTGAAATTTTATACCTACATAAACCCCATGTTTACCTTAATTGAGCTGCACAGAATCAGAGACTCACAAAATATTCTGTGTTGGGAAGGACAGATGAGGATGATTGAGTTGAATTTTCATCTTTGGCACTTTTCCTCTGCTTTCCTAAGAAGGGTAAGAATTTTGTTTGATCTTATAATTCATGAAGTACTTTCACTGGTGCGAATTACTTCTTGACATAATTCCTTTTTCTTCCATGTCTATTATCTACTTTTTGTGTTTACCAATTCTTAGCCAGCTGACAAGTAATACAGGATTAACCCTTTGCCAGACATGCCACATAAGCAACTTTTTCATATGATGAATGTTTCTTCAAAAAAGCAGTATCTGTCACAATATTGATCTTATGGTGACACACACCAGAAGTTCCACCTGAAAGTGAGGTAGAACTTCTTTACTGTGCAGGTCACCATGCACTGGAAGAGATTGCCCAGAGAGATTGTGCTGTCTCCCTCACTGGAAGTATTAAAGATGAATCTGGATGCAATCCTGTGCCATGCACTTTATGGTGACCCTGCTTGAGCAGAGAGGTTGGACCAGATGACCCACAGTGGTCCTTTCCAACCTCACACTTTCTGGGATTCTGTGACACATATTAGTATAGGATTATACTTGCTGTTCTGAAGCATGGCTTCAGACTTATTTATGCTATTCTTTCTATAGAGTCAGATTCAAATGTAAAGTATGAGGAAAGTGCTTCATGATGCTTCATGGAAAGAAAGGCAGCTATAGACATTGCATACCTACTATAAGCATTACCTAGTCAAATTCACTATGATATATCATTATCCTATGTGTTAGGTACTGATGCTGAGCAGTAGAGAAATTGAAGTGCTTTTATATTTGATTTTAAAGAGTGGTTTCATTTCACAAAATTCTTTGAAGAATTCAAAACTATTTTTTTTTCTCTTCTGAATAACAAGTTCATATATTTACATTGATTATCTACAGTAGCTTTGAACATTGCTTAAATTTATTCTATAAATATTTTTTCACTGAGATGACTGCAATGAAAGTGTAAATGAAACAGCCTCTGCTGATTTCAGAGAAATCTGGAAAGGCTCACACTATGGGTCTGAATTGAGAACTCAGACATCACTTTCCATGGAACTTATGACAAGGTGGTGGAAAATTTTAGTTATATTTTGGCTCCTGCATCAAGGGAAAAGATTACCATTGCCAAAATCAATTCCCTCTGCAATTCTTTACCTTCGTTATCTGCACTATTCTGCCTGTTATCTGTTTTGTCTCCCCATTGTTCTTGTTGGCAGGGGAAGTACAGGTCACTCTGCAGTGGCACCTGAACACAGCTGCACAGGCTGCTCCTTGTGCTGACGAGCTAATGACACAATAGTGAGAAATCTAAACGCACATTTCCTGGTGAGCTGAAAGGTATCACTTTCAACAGAAGGGCAGCTAATGCAAAGGGGCAATAGAATCCTTCACATTCATATCCCTTTGTAAAAGGAACTGTTGCATAAGTTGTGTCTATGGCAAAATTTGTTGAGGTCTGGTTATTAAGCAAGCTGACACAATGGGAGGAAAAATGTTTTAGTGGGTACAAAAAGTGTTCTGATCAAATGAAATACAAGCCTCATCAATAATGGCTTGAAAAGGACTGTTTTACTGCCTGCACCAAATGTGTGTCTTTTTTGAAGACTGCTTAGGTAAAGGTGAATTACACTGCTCATGCATTTAATGATATAATTTTTTATGCATGACTTGGCATAGATGATAAAAGTGGACCGAAAACAAAGTCATAGTGATCTGAGGAATATTTGTTACCATTTTCTAGCTAGATAATTTGAATTAGTTTCCCAAGCAGTCAGTTTCTATGGATAAGAGAAACAGAAAATAATGTCTCCAAATTGGAATTGATGAAATGTCATTTTCTAAGCCACACATGCAAGTCGTTACTGATTACATTATGTGTTAAAATAGTAAGGGCGAATTATTTTTGCACTGCTTTTGTTTTTTTTCATGAGCTCACTTATGTTTTATAGACAGACTGAGCGATATGCTTCACTCTTGAGTATTTATTCTGCTCAATTGAGCTGTCAGCTGCTTGAAGGAATACACTAAAAAATCTTTTAAAAACATTTAAAGGTTGGGATTTTACTGAAAGATCCCATTTCAGAAAAAAATCCCCGAGAATTATATTAAGAAATTTGTAAGGTAATTTTTGCAATTTAGAAAAATCAGGTAGGTTGAAATAGAAGTATGTAGGTTCCTGTGCAGCTAATCAGTTACAGTGGTTTTGGTCTGACATTTTCCAAATGAAATCTGATTTCATTTTTACTTTCCCATAAAGTAAAAATAGAGATTTAGCTGGGGCTCATTATGTGTCTTCCAGACTGTATGTACATTACAGCTGCAAAACTATTTGTTTATCTGTCAGATGTCTTCATTCATATTTAGAACTTGTCTCCCAAGGAAACCTCCTTGGGATTTTGATTTGTTCAGATATTTCTTGTATATTTCTTAATATTTCTTGCCAAATTAGTTTTGCCATGTAGGCAAGACACAGCAGTTACAGATGCTAAGAGAAAGCTTATTTTCATCAAAGTCCAGAGCAGATTATTATGGGAAACTCTTGATATTTTCCAGGCTTACAAGTTTCAGACGTAATATAAAGAAAATAGTATCAAGAAAAGCTCTTTCACACTTAACTACTCCAATAACGTAAGTGGGCAATTGGCTTGAAGATCCAGGTCCATCATGAAATGAATGGTATCCATCTATATCAGAACCAAAACTGATGTGCTTATCTTGGTCATCGTTCCTGATGCTAGAGAGGGGACAGATAGGAAGGTTACACATATAGGTTTTAAGCCTCAGAGTGAAAATGCTCTCATGAAGCCATATGTGGTATGCTCTCAAAGCTTATGCCAAAAAAATATTTAATCTTACTTTTCTTTTTCTTTCTCATATTATCTTTACAGAAAAAGAAAAAAAAAGTTGCTATGGTAAAAAAAATCAAAGCCTTTGAGATTTATTTTTGGTTTTATTTACTTCCCATGACTCTTATCTGTTCCCTTCTGTCTTAAGATTTCAAAAAAGTAAAACTAAGCTGAAAAATTGTATACATACATTTTGTGAGCAATACATTTCCTTTTCTTTTTTTACAGTTTGTGCTTCTCACAGACAGCCTTGCTTCATATATTCCTTTGTCTTCAGGAGAAAATAGCATACTGTCCAATAAAATACCTGGTTAGCATGAGCATTTCAACTCTTGAAGTATTGCTTTACACACTTCTCCATGGAGTAAGAAGTTTTTCAGTCACTCTGGATCAGAGTCTATCCCTTAGGAAATGCTTCATCTTACAGAGGTGGCTAGGAATTCTCTTCCAGGTTAAGTCACCTAAAGTTAGGTGGCTTCAATATGAGCTGATGTCTAATTTACCTTAAAGTTAACAGAACTCCAGGCCTTGGTGCTGTTACCTAGGCATAGACATTCAGTATTCAGTCTGAGGTGCAATAGAGTTTGAAGTTCCACCTGCCACCTGAAGAATATCCCTCTTTAGGTCTTGTGACTTGCCAGTGCTGGCCTCCTCAAGGGAACCAACATCCTGGGGCATCCCAGATGGCACTAGAGCTGGAAACCTGGATTCAGGCTCCACAATCCACATCCTAACCAATACATCCACTATAATCTTGAAAGAATTTAAGTAACTAATCCCTGCATATTCACTTGGCTGTGGATTAATTTGTTCTATCATTTTTGTTCAGTAGATCTCCATTCATGGAAGTTTAGGCATATGACTATACATGCAAACATCTACATTAATATGTCTTCATTTCATACTGATTCCCAACCAGATTATTTGTCAAATAATAAACTTTGTCAAAATAAACTTTGAGTGGACTTACTGTGCCTCCCATTTTTTCTTTTAAAATTTAAATTAAAACTTCTAGATATCAATATATGATTTCAGTATGGGATAGAAATACAAAACCCATTTTGCATGTCAGGAGGCAATTTGAGTAGGTATGATGCATTGCCTCAGAAAAATACATCTCATTTATCTTCAGTTTAACCAATTCCTCTTAGTAGTTGAGGTACACTGAGAAGATGTGTCTCTCTACCAGGAGCTAAAAAGTATTCTTTTGCTCACAAGGAAAACATTAGCTTGAAGTTCCTCACCGTTTTTTATCTTGGAATGAGAAGAGAGGAATGAGGTCATTCCACGGGACACAAAACAATTTGGAATAGAGAGTTGGAGGGATCCATTCCTGAAATTCTTCCACTCTGGTTACATAGCCAAAAATCTAAAAATTTAAAAGCTTTCCAAAATAATATAGAACTGCAACAGGATTTTTCCAATAAATGTTTTGAAATTAAATCTGCTATAGCTGAATCAAAACACTTAAAAATGTAGATTTAAGATCTCCCTTGTTTAAAAGAATTTTTACCTCTTCAAATTCTTACCAGTTGTGGGTAAGTGAAGCCAAATAATGAATAAAATTAATAGAAATTAATATTAGTATTTTAATCATAAAATTATCAGTGTAATCCTTAAAATTTCAGAATACTTAAAAGTGCACAAGAGCTCATTGATCAGCACTGAAGCTTGATTAGGTGAGCATTTGAATCAGCAAAGCATCCAGGCAGACTGTGAAACACTTTGAGTTCATGTAGTGGTGTTCTATTTCAAGTCATGTCTCAGACTCTTACAGTGCTGCGCATTAGTCTGAGAGAATTTTTTTACTGTCTTGCAGAGATGATTTTCACAAGGCTGAAACTGGAGAAAAAAAATAGATTTTAGGGGCATCCTGAACAGACACTAATTGATCATTGAGGTAATTGGAAGTGTTGAAACTATTTTAAATGATAGAAGAACTAATCAAGATTTATTAACCATAGGTAACAAATTCATTTGAGAGAGCTCTGCAGAAGTAGGATAATCTGATTTGATAATTTATTGGAGAGGAAGACTATCACTCATGAAAAATGTCCTCTCAGGGTTCTTATTTGTGCTCCACATTGTAATTATTGCAGGTTTGTAGAAGTTCTGTGGTGTGTCAAGCTCCACTGCTTAATCTGGACCATGTAATTCTCAAATAAATTTTCGATGAACAATTTAAGTCTGTCAATAGAGATCAGGAATGTTAGACTACTCATATTTATAAAACTTCTCTTATCCTCTCATTATTGCTAATGATGTGTAACATTCTAAATATTCACACATACAGAATTAGTGAAAAGATAATTACAAAAGCTGTTCCAGGAATACTCTCAAAAGACTGCTACTTCCAGGCCTTTTTCTAAAGGCATCTCTGACATAGGTGACTCTAACCTATTAGATCCTGTTCCTTCCATCTGAAGAGAAGTGGCTATTTCTTTATCATAACACCCTTTGTTGATCTTTATGTATTAAAAAGAGTTCAAAAATATAGTCACTCAGCACTGTTCTATTGTCTATCTTTACTACTTTTTGTTTTTTTAATATGGTTTATCTATTCAGTTGCATTATATGAACTTGCTCCTGGAAATTCTTTAGACTTCAAGCAGCTTCTTTCCTTCTGCTTTTGTAAGAAGCTAATGAGTTTCAGATAGGCTTCAGGGCTCCCTTTAAAACCACAGGTATTTGAATAATCCTATAGCCACTACCTCAAGAGTCACAGACCAATGTCAACAAGTGGATTGAGGGATCAGCTACATGGTTCTACTTAAGTCAGTGAAAAGTTCCTCATTGGAACTAGACAGTTCTAGATAATAGCAATTTATATCTTCAATATTTCAACATCCAAAATAAGTATTTCAAATCATGTTCAAAGATGAGACAGAACTTACAAAAGGGGAAAATTATGAAGGCTTTTTCTGGTATTTTATTCTGGCTGTCACGATCTTCCACACAAATTCAGTGCTTTCCATATTATTAAATTTCTTTTGAATATATGATTACTTGAACTAGAAGTTAACAATCATATTAAGAAATTAATCTTGTTACTACCATGGTGCAGTGACTGATTTTCACACAGAGAAAGCAGTCTTTTCAGGGAGATTTTCAGGATCTATAGAGAGAAAACCGTTATACTTTCTTAATTGTGGCATTATTATTATTGTTATTATTATTATTATTACTTCTAGGATGACTACTACTACTATGATTTTAGTAATCTCTGTACACTACTGAACCTGAGGTGTGTTCCTACAGGATGAGCTTGGTCTCAAGGTATACAGTAAGTGCTGCCTAACTTTATCCACTTTTCCATGAGTTATTTCTTGATGCTTTAACATTTTTTCTTTTCTGCCTTATCAGATAGACTTGCAAACTGTGAACATGACTGCAAGGCTCTTACATAAACTTTCTTGGCAGCTTCTAACGAAATCCCTTTGTGTGAATGCTTGTCTTCTTGGAGATGGCATGCACAAGCCATGAATTATAGAATTGTTTTTATTTTTTGCATGGCCCTGTGGTTTTGTTTGTTTTTTGTTTTTTTTTTCTGCTACTGTTTACAGTTTTCTTATAGAACTGCAGAAGTTCTTTATGTAGTCAAGTTACATCATTAAAAAATAGAGTTACAGCCAGAAAGTTGGACTTAGGAAACCTCAAAAGGTGATAGAGTCTAGATTATATTACACTGAAGCTACTTAGCTTTAGCTTTTATTTACAGAAGCTGCAGAGTGAACTTTTAAGTTGGAGAGCTAAGGAATGTTTTTGCAAACATCAGATGCTGCAGCACACGTAGACACAGACAGACAAACACAGGCACAGACACACAGACACACAGACACACAGACACACACATACATACATACATCCCCACAAACATACCATGTTTAT
Source organism: Tychaedon coryphoeus (assembly GCA_013398595.1). NCBI lineage: Eukaryota > Metazoa > Chordata > Aves > Passeriformes > Muscicapidae > Tychaedon > Tychaedon coryphoeus. Next base: position 21,302 of record WBND01000585.1, on the reverse strand, counting down.
GTCAAAACTTTGAAATCAAGACTTGGGATATGACAAGTTGAGAAGAAAGGACCAAAAAACACATTCAATGGGATATGTGGAGGGCAAAGTGAAACTAGCAGATTAATTCATCAAGAAAATGACAGAAAGACTTGCCAAAACACAAGTGGAAACAAGGCTTGAGGAATCAGTCAGGGATGAAAGATATGGGGAGGGTCATAAGTCTTTGATTAGAATTGTTAATAAGTGATTTCTTCTGTGTTGTGAAACTTATTATAATGTCTAAATTTAGATTAATCTGATATTTTTCTCTCAACTAGAATTGTTGAAAAATATAGCCACAAAAAGCAGGATAGATAAATTTGAGGAGTGGCTTCTTGCAACAAGACTATATATCTCACATGGGGGCATATCTTCAATTTACACTTACACAAATCAGAAAATATTCTTTCAACTTCTGAGAAGATACTATCTGACCCTTATTATTCTGAAGCTCTCTTAACAAAGATTATGGTATCATTAAGATTTTAAGATGATTCAAATATATCATACATCTTTTTCCAGTATTAAAAAAAATGAATATAATTGTAGAGATAGACACATAAATCAAATAATAAAGAGAGATGAAAGCCTAAGTAATACTATCTCTTGCTCATAACTTCGCTTACTGTAAGTGAAGTTATGAGTAATAGTTTAGACAAATTAAATTCCTGTACATTTTAATAAGATGAATTTACAGCTCCAAAATTATAGCTTCTCTGTCTAGCATTTAATTTGTGGAAATATCTTTAGCCATTATATATGCACATACAATGTACATGGAGTTCTTGAATAACAGTATTTATATCTTGAAGAATAAATGTTTAACAATCTTGTTTAAAAATGATATGCAGAAAGTAATAAAAAAAATGTACAATTGATTGTTGTAATAACTAAGACAACCTAGTGATATCTGATTTGTCAGCCAGCATAATTGTCTTTGTACAATCTGATTCTGGATGTTGATAAACCAAGATTTACTAGATTAATTTTTTAGTCATCAAAAAAAATTGTTTGGATTAACCTTGTGGTTTTAACAAGGAAGCTTAAAAACTTTTTACCAAATGGAATTTCTGAAAGTCTAATTTTGAACAGTCTGAACTTCATTAAACTTCTTTTTGATATGTCAGTACATAAAAGATGGTGTTATATTTTTGGTCAAGTTAGCCAAGTTAAGCAAGTACTTAGACCTTAAACATGTGAGTAGTCCTGACAGATAATAATTATTTCACTACTAAATTGGCTTTGATACACCACAACTATGTTTGGTGAATTATAAATGCTTTACATTGGAAAAGGAAAGAAGGAGAGGCACTGCTGGACATAGATTTCATATTAGGATTCTGCCAGTTAGTACACTTCAGAGAGGAACACTGAAGCTGCAACAAGCATGGTGATCACAAGATGAGAGGTTGAAAAATTATTCAAGGTGGCTCAAGAACACGAAAGTGAGGCAGCAAGGGCCTGAATAAAGGAACAGTAGCACATCCATGCTATCATAAGTTCAAGTGTTTAATGATGCATTTTCTAAACTTGCATAAATATTTGAGGCCTTAAAATTATAAACTAAACTAGTGTGAGACAAGCCATAGGAAAAATTTTCTGTTTAACTTGTTTTAAAAATTAAAAGACAAGGTATTTCCTTCATTCCCAAAGTAAAATTTTATTTTTCATATTTTTCCCTCTCAATAGGTTGACTAAATAACTTATGTTCAACTGAACCATTATTTTGTAGTGGGTCTGAAAGACTACCGAAACTTTTTTAGCCAGCCCTAGTTTGGAAATATCAGACTGATGTGTATCAAAATGAGTGATGTGTATCAAAACAGCTTTATTTAAGCCTTATCACTTTACTGCTTGGTTTCCCCTCAGTTTATTGTACCATATAGCCAATTATCTCATGGCTGTGTGTGTTTGAGGCTGGAAGCTAGACACTCTTTCTGCTACAGCGTGAACACAACAGGATGGCAGCAGGCTCCCTGAAGAAGGGCACTTCAGGAGAGAATATGGTGTGGAGGAGTAGCTTCAGAGCTACTCAGCACCTCAGCACTGACCAGTCTACATCACTTTTTGCACCTAAGATCTTAGCATTTTGCATATTACTTTTTTGGGAGGTGTTGAGGTTTCTTTTGAACATGTAATTTCCTTGACAGTATGTACAGATGCGTATGTCAATGCATCTACATGCACAGGAATTTTCCTCAATTTTTGAGAGATGGAAAAAAAGATAAAAGTTTACTTTTTCAGAAGTGAAATAGTGCAAGTTTCATCTATAGTAGCTTCCACGTTCCTATTTCTTCACACATAAAACAGCTGCAAATACCTTGACATCAATGTGCACTCTGCCAAATGCTTCATTAGGTTATGCAGCCATCCTTTGAAGGGTCAAATGTTCATGGCATCACTCTCTTGTCCTTATTCTAGGAAGTAGGGGAACTTCCTTTTCCTGGTGGTTTCCTGTAAAAGTATTACACCAGAGCAGACAGCTGGGCTGGCTTTTACAAACTGAAGGAATGAAACTCTGCAGCTGTCTGGCCTGTCCAAACTACAAACTATCCCCACAACCAGTGTCTGTGATCTTTGTGAAGTTTCCAGTTGAACATTTGGTTTCTCTAAACCCATAAAATGACAGAATGGTGTATTATCTGTAGCTCAGACTTATCCATACAATTACTCTTTATAGGCCTGAGAGAGTTTTGCAAAATCATATAGTTTAGTCACCCTAGTTTTATTTTTATTCTGTCTTTCATTAGTAGGACAATAAATATTATCTCCAAAATCTCTACTACCAAAAGCTCTTTGGTTGACTTGAAAGTATGACCGAATATCATGAACTAGCTTGATCCATGACACAAAGGACACATGAAAAATGTAATGTCATCCCAGTACTCCAGGACTGAAACAAATTCATCTTACTGTTTGCAAGAGGATGTAAAAATTTTCTTAATTTTCTGCTGATCATTTCAAGGAGGCTTAATTGAAAACAGATTATCCACACTGAGGGAGTAGAGTGATCTAAGCATCATCAATCTTCACTTATCAAAGTGCACTGCAAAATATCTGCAGTCCTGGTGATTTCTTTAAAGAAAAGAAATCACACTTCTCAGAATGGAAGGAACTTTTTTACCTGCATATATTACTATCTTAGTTAATTTTTCCCCAGCGTTTTAAATGAGATCTCTAAACAATATAATTTTAAATAATCCAAAATGGGTGCTACTAATTTCTCACACCAGGATGAAAAAAATGCTCTGCTGGGTCAATTAGTCTGTCACTATTTGCATTTGAAACACATTAGTGAAATTACCAGCTACCCATGGCAAGTTAAGTGGTCCCATCTCACCTTTCTGTCCTCAGTAAAGGGGAAACCACGTGTTCTCAGAAAGGAAGTCCTGTTAAGAAAACCTCTCCCTTTTTCAGTCTTTTGAGGTCTCTAGCTAGAGACCTTTAGGAAAGGTCATATATCTCATTAGGTTTATCAAATTTAACCAAGTGACTTTTAAATAAATTATAGACACTGTCAGTTTTCTAGGAATAGAAGGAAAAAAAATAAAGAGTAATATCATGAATACAATAATGTCCCTAATTTCAAAGCTTTGGAAATCATGTCTGTCATACTTGAAAATCAGTCAGCATGCACAAGATATAGTAGCTTTCAGTTTACAAATTTTTCCTGAACTCTTAATTTTTTTTTTTTTCCCAGAAAGTGTTGGAAACTAAGTGCTGCACAATAAGCACTTATTTCAAGCCCTTACTATAGAACTAAAATTTCACAAAACTCTAGGTAGGAGGAAATTATGCAAGCTGATAACTGAATTCATTTGAGAATTATGCAGTGCTGTGAAGTAAGTCTAATTGGCACTATGTTCATAGTCACAGAAGAACTATATGTAGAAGAAACATCTCTCAAACTAAATTCTCATAAAGGTAAGGACGAGAATGCAAGAGTACAGTGGTGACTCAAAATCATATTATTCAAATATGTTGGAATTACGGTGTCTATCTTTGGTCACATCAGAAAATTAGAAAATTAAACAGTGGACACAGTCTCACACAAGTACCTTAAAGTCATTGAAATGAAAATCCACCAATTACCATTTCTCACAGAATATGGAACTTAAAAATAAGCTAAGAAATACATTTGTTTTAAAAGTTTGACTTTGCTGTATCACCATTTTTCTTTAGCCACTATGATTTGTCCTTACCAGTGAGACGTGCCACTGCTCTGGGAAATAGCACTAGAAGAATTAGCTGCTAAAAGAGATCAAAGGGCCTCATATGAGCTGCACTAAGCCCCACCTGCATGTTACTGAGGCCCTTTCAGAACTTCATGGAGAAAGGAACATGATCTTTTATAATCTGATTTTGTAAAAATTACATACAATCTGCTTTAGATGACAGAAAGAGCCATGAACACCAGAAGCACATTGAGCATTGAGGTGGGCCAGGGCTGCAAGCTCTAATGATATAGATCTCTTTGTTATAGACAACTTTTTTTGTCAGATTATAGATGAAGCTTTGAGAAATGCAACCTGAAGTCATGAATTTTGATTTCCTAACATTTGAGTCCTGAGGCCTTCTAAGGTATGAAGTAGCAAGGCTTACAGGCCCGTTCATGTTGTTCTCCTTCTTTGACTACTTCATGAATTCTGTAGGCACATAATTATCTCTATTTGAGGAAAACACTGGTCAGAATAGAGCAATTTCCCTGAAGAATAGAATGAAACAGAAAAATTGCATATGAAAGAAAACAGTCATCCACTAGCAAAAACAACTGCTGACACTGGTTTTTTTTAATTGCATAAAGTGTTTTGGAGAAATACATAATAACACAGACACATGTCACTCTAAGTAGGTCAATCACATGAATTTAATTCCACCTTATTTTTGTCAACATCTATATTACTTGCATTATCTCTAGACTTTAGAGTAAATAAGCTCACTTGATCTGTTTCCAATACCTAATCTTAAAGGGTTTTGACTGGGTTTATAGCCTCCAAAAATGCTCTCAATGCCATTTGTTTTAGTCTGGCACAATGAGTCATTCACCCTGGAGTAATTTGGAAGCAGCATCCTACTACGGAGCTACGGAGAATGGCAACAATGGAGTTATTTTAGGGGAAAAAAAAGTTTGAACTTATTTGTCATCCCTAATGTAAACCAAAACCAGCTATCTCCCAACAAAAATATCTATTGCAGCCTCTCAGATACAAGTAATATTACTTGATACATTTTTTTTCTGAACAAAAATTTAGCATTTGCATTTCATAAGCTAATAATTTTTTTTTAATTGGCAGCTTTTAAGAGACACAAATCCATCCATGACACAATGGGCAGGGAAAAGATTGGTTTTCTTTTTTCAACTTGGACTTTTTTCCAAGTATTTCAGTAATCTAGTTTCTATTGCAATAAAAATCTATCTTTCTTGATTTTGGAAGATCCTGGGTGCACTTTGAGTGGTACACTACATGGGAAAATTCTTGGTTGGTTCTCCTTAAAACTCCAGCTAACACCTTCATGACCCATCACATTTCTGTAAAGGTCAGCAAATAAGACTACAAGACATGATAATGAGGATTCTAAAGTACATTATTCCTTTACTTTCTTGAATTTATCTTCAGTCCATGTGGTCATAGTTTTGCAAATTTCAGATGACCAGTCTTCATGAAAATATGGTCTATGGTAATATGAGATATACGAAGAAACTGGCTGCATAAAGGACTCAAAGTAGTGGCCACTACATGTCATACAAGAGTATGCAAGAATTTCTGTTCTATTATATATCACTTCTCAAAAGTCCTTTATATGCATGAAAATTCTTTTTCTTCCCTCCACTCCAGGAAAAGTATAGCTGACATGGTTTTGTTCAAATACCAGCTTTATTGGGAAGCTTAATGCTGAAAATGTGTAAGAAATGTAGATCATATGTGGGGCTGAATAGTAGCTTCTTGCTGTAAAAATAAGCATCTGAAGTCATCTTGATATCAAGATTTCCATATTAATGTCCCTGTCATCTTATAACCTTGCTATATTAATGTAGAATTTCCACATGGAAATGCAGCTAAAATACTGATTAGTTGTAAAAGCATATCTTATCTCCCAGTAGATTTGTTTACAGGCACATGATTAGTTTCATTATTTGGTACTGCATACAGCATGTGTTTCAGTACTGGATCAAAGGTGTGGAAATTGAGGTGGATGGGGAGCTGGCTTCACCTGCAGATACAGAGAGCTTTGGCTTCAAACCCTGGGAGACACCTAGGTAGGAGGAAAGACATCCTTGCCATGGTGGTGAGACAATAGAAAAAAGAGTTGTCTCATGGGAACTAATATGTTAACTAGTTTGTTACAAATAAGGTGTTCTTGGTTTCAATATGTGGTTGGTCAGCTCCATATATGGTTCTGCTCCTTATCCTCTGTTTTCGATTGGATCCTGCGCCCTCCACCCCATCTGTATACCTCTGTGCTTTCTGGGTTTTGAGGTCTTTGGAAGTTATCTTTTGCACCATGCGGTTTCTATGTTTGTTATTTTTGCACTAAAAGTTCTTTGCTTCGAGGCAACTCCCTCATTCCTGTCTCTTTGTATGGATGCCGCAAACTTCCCAGCTGGCCCAATTCTGTGTGACCACTCGCAGAGGAAATACAAAGACACATCTCACTTTGGAACAAGCAATTAAAATTATGATCAGAATTTAAAATTGAAAGATGAATATCGATAAAACAGAGTGGCGTATATACATAGAGAAGATATTTCCGTGATTAGCTAATTGTCAAATTTAAGTGAATATGGATGCTACTGGCCAAACAAAATAATTCATTTTGTTAATTTTATGCTTCTTAATTTGAAATGGCTATTAAGTGGTCACTGATTTAAAAACAGCAAGCAAACAAGAAAAGAAGCAAAACTTCTATTAAGAACTTAATATCAATTTCAAATGAATATAAGAAAATGCATGCTATTTTACAGGTTTATTTTATCTACTCTACCACTTAAAAATCACTGTAGATGAGAAAAAATTATGTGGCAAGCCATTAAAAAGTTCCCTGATTCTGAAAGGTGAAGTTTCAAAATTTTTTATCAGTATAATAATACGCAAAAAAATCAAAATAAAACCAGGACATTTTGGAAAAAAAATTCTCAGGAAAATGCAATGCCAAACAAAAAGGCATCAATGTTAAATTTGCTTCTGTTTTTTTATGAAGAAAACAGTTTGAAGCCAAAACACCTTGAGAATATAAAGTAAACAACAAGGATTAAAATGTTAATCAGTTACCTTTATGAAATGAAGCAGGTGGACAAGATCAAAACAGAGGAGAATACTGAAATACCTTTTTATTTATGACATTGAGATAATGTTGTTCCTTAATCCTTTTAGACATTTATCCCTAAATTACGTTTGCATCTTATAATTGTATCTAATGTGCCATAAAAAAATTTCCTGGGAACAAATACAAAAATATTATAAATATCTGGCACTGAATTACAACAAGTGAATCAGAACACTTTGAGAAGTAGAAAAAGCAATTTTCTGACAGGACTTTAGAGGCGCTATAGTAATTCAAAAATATATTAAATTACCCATAAGAAAATAGAATTGAAGTCAAATGCATCATCAGTGAAATGAAATTTTTCTGATTTGGTTCTCTCAGTAAGAATGAAGAGATAAAAAGGAGATAAAATTTCATAATTTTCGAAAAACAGCCACTAGCTCTACCTTTGTCACTTGTGACTTCTCTAACAGTTTTTTCAAAATGCACCCTTGGTTTAAATATTCATCTCCAAATAAAACCCAGGTTCCTTCCTCCATGCTTACACTTTTCAACTTTCATTGAATGTATTAATTTCTTATAAGAACTTACATTTTATCAAGTAAGATGAAATACAAATTAAAAATAGACCTATAATCTATGTAATTTTGGTTTACTCTTTTCTAATTTATATAGCTTGCCTTAGGTCAAGTAACAACTTGCTTAATCCCCAGACAGAACAGTTTGGTAACTGAAGAGAACTTCATATCTAATCCAACCTTTTGTTCAAGCTCCAAGAGCACTACAGATGTGGCTCTAGTACATAATGCAAACATTGTTTTACTAATTTGGCTCTTTTACAGTGCTTTATAAGAGATGGCCTTTTCTTTCTCTTAAAGATTCCATTGAGCTTATTTTCCCCATATTTTTTTTACAATTCAGCTTATCATCATGATCTACTTACCTTTGGCTCTGCCCAAGACAGTCAGTGAGGAACAACTAGAGTTGACTTTGTTTGTTTTCATATATATATTTTATAGCAAAGTGAATATAGACACAGTCTAAAAGTTCTGATGTTGAAAGTACCGTGAAAACTGAAAGCAAACTTTGTATGAACTATTTTTGTCTGCCGTTTAGAAAAGCATGAAAGCAATCAGATGAAACACTTTGGAAAAGTTACAAAGACTCAGAGCCTTGCAATTGAGTAAACCAGTTTGCCATGAGAAGGTTAGTTCAGACTGATATGGGCGTTTAGTTTAATAAAAGACACTCTAATCTCACTCAGTGTTATTTAGAGATATTATAGAAAGCAAGATGATGGTATGGTTCATTCAGATATGCCACTGAACAATTCCAATATGATTTTGAAGACAGTTAACAATAGTCACATTAGAGTGTTTGTGAGGCGAAAATTATAATTTAATATCCAAAGTGCCTAAATCCCAAACCTGAACAAGATCTAGGTTATATTAGACTACTTGATCACTGCAAATTTTTTCAAGACCAGCACAAACTGGCAAACCAAATAATATCCTGTCTTGTTTTTGTCACTTGCTCTGTGATTTGATTTGTATATAATAGTAAATTGCTATATTTTCATTCCCAGTTTTCTGTCCCAGAGGTATTTTCTTTCTTGGACATCTTAATATTAGTTTCAGAAACCCTGCCAGCAAATCATCAAATATTAGGACAAAAGAGTCAATTGCCTTTGAAAGTTGCAGAAGGCCACTATAGATCTGGCAACAAAATGTTCAGAATACTTATGCAATCCTCTGCTCCTGGTTTCTTCTGAGCCTATAGGGGTAAAGAAGGGATAGGCCTGTTACTTCTGAAAGAGTTTGAAGGTTTGAGCAAATACAATTATTTGTATTGCCCGACTTGCAGATCAAGACTCATTGTAAGCTGACCAATGGAAAGTTTCCCATCTAACTTAACAGCGTTGGTGTCAGGCACAAACCACAGATAAGAAATTGTTACCATATATCTGATGAGAGTCATCACTTCTGTAATTGACAAAGTGTTGTTTGAGTATTTTTTGGAACATGTTGCTTACTTTTGTCTGCTATATTTTTTCATCAAGCATGACCTGTGTCAGTTGAAAAAAAAAAATCCACTCTGAGGAAAGTTTGTGTGCATCTGTAATTCCACACCCATGACCTGTAGCTTTTAAAAGATAAGAATAAAGGAATAAATACATGTTAACATATTCCTCTCAGATTTAAATGGAACTTTGATCTTTTAATTAATTTAATAAATTCTTTGTAATCAGAATTTGTCGAGCCAATGACACAAAGTGTTGCTATGTTGAACCCTTCCACTCTGAAATGTCACTGACTGTATTTTCATTAGCATATGGTATATTTATCATAAGAATGATGTGTGAAGCATAATATTTGCTGCTGAGGATCTGATGCCATACTGTTATCTAAGAGTTTAATCTCATTATAAGTATTGAATGTCCATGAGGGATTTGAGCTCATTTTTCTGTTAAGTATCATCCCCAAATGATCAAGTCAGTGCAGTCTGTGAATCCCTCATGAAGCAAATCACATCAGCAAGCGGGAACAGTTGGAATATTCCCTTCAAAATCTCACTTCTTTCCAAATGAAAGGCAGAGAAGCATGTCCTCTTTATAACACTCATGATAAATGAATAATCATGGATCATTCCACCAGGTTGGATCCAACACTTCTTATTTAACTTTTACACAAGATAGCTCAGAAAAACTGAATCTATAGGAAAAAAGTAAGGAGATGAGTTACACACGTAGAGAAATACATGAATAGGCATCTATTTTGGGGATTTTTTGCACTTCTTTACTGTTAAAACAGATAAAATTAAATGCTTATACTTGTTCATAAATTATTTCTCCATTAGAAATATTTGATCATTTACCTTCAAATTTTTTGTAAAATATCCAGAAATAAATATGACAATAGAATGCCACCAGCAATAATCTCCTAGAAAATAGCAACTGACATTTCCAGTCAAGGTTTTTTGTTATTTTATTTGCCAAATTATTGTTCACAAAGATCACTGATGCTTGAGATAATCCTTATGCATGTCTTCACTGTTAGTACTACAAACTGCAAATTTTATGCAAAGTTTTTGCTTGCCCCCTCAAGTTTTAAAAAAAGAGAAGAATAATGCTCCTTAGTCTAAAGACCAAGTGTTTTAGTCTGGTTTACCTCCACACTTGTTCACTTCACTACTGGTCTGAAGTCTGCTCTTGTTTGCATGAAAATTATGTGATCCAAAGCTTTATCATAGCATCTATTCAGGAAACTGCAATACTTACCTTATTTAACTTCATTAATGAAGCAATCTTTTATTTTTCCAGGAATCTGTTTTTGTTTTTCTATTCCTATCTCAAGTTTTTTTACACCTTTTCTCCTCCTTTGTCTGCTCCTAAGAGAGTTTTAAAGTATCAAATATTACTTAGTTTTGAAACTCTATCTCACTGTAGTGGGTTGATCTTGGCTGACCACTAGGTGCCCACCAAGCCACTCTATCATTCCCTTACTCAACAGGACAGGATGAAGACAAAAAGAAATGGAAAAAACCCTCATGGTTCAAGATAAGGGCAGTTTATAAATCAAAAGCAAAGACCTTGTGTAGAAACAAAGGAAAAAATTATTCTCTACTTCACATCAGCAGGTGATGTCCAGCCAAATCCTGGGAAAAACTGCTTTAGGACATATAGCTGTTGCTTCAAAAGCATCATAATAATGATTGCACACAAGCCCACATTCTCCATTTCCCTTAGCTCACATTACTAAGTGGATACCATGTGGTATGGAATATCTGTTTGTTCAGTTTGGGTCAGCAGTCCTGGCTGTGCCTCTCTCAAGGTCTTACCCACCCCCAGTGTGCTGGTGAGGGGACAAGGTTGGAGAGGCATCCTTAGTGCTGTGCCAGCATTGCTCAGCAATAGCAAGCACTGGTGTGTTGTCAACACCTTTCCAGCACAGCACTGTGAGGGCTGCTATGAGGAAAATTAAGTCCATCTCAACCAGACCCAACACATCCAAAATTGAGCCATAAAGCCTCAGCATCATTCATCACACTTAGAGGTTGACCAGGACAAACTGAAATTTCATGTACACAAAATATTGTTGAAGCACTTTTGGAGTTGAAACATGTTCCTAAAAATGCAGGCATCACTGATGACCTCCAAGAATAAAATGTGAAGAGACAACCAAGTCATATTCCCAAGTATGACAAGGAAAGGATGCACTTCTGTACCTATTTTCAAAAAGTTCTCATAGCTTCTTGTCGGAAGCAGCCCAGAAAAGCTGTCAGCATGTAGTAGGTTTTGAGATCTTTATCCTGCTTCTCAGAAGAGAAACGTTTTGTTGACTAGGGTTTACTAAAATCCTGTGCACATGAGCTAAACATGCAAGTACTTTTAGCATTAAAGTATCCTGCCACATAGACAAAGATAAGGTTCAGTGCTATATGAAATATTCCTGATGAATGAGACAGCTTAAAGTGTCCTACTATTTAGTTAATAAAACTTCACAATATTTTAATTTATATGTTTCATGTTTGAAGACAAAAATATTTGCAATATGGAACTTCTTTTTATTTATTTCCTCTACTTTATGGCAAAGCAGGCATCTAAAATAGGAACAAGAACCAAAATAGTTTCTTTGGATTTCTTAAATTTCTTTTAAATGGCGAGGGAAGACGAGCCTGGAACTAACAGCTGGAAAAGTAGTCATTAATAAATGGGCTAGATGACCTCAAAAAGATTCCTTACCCGACATATTAGGAAATTTATGCTAATTAGCCAAATAACTGAATAATAATAACTGAACATGCTAGACCTAATGAAGGAATCATGTATGCTTCACTAAGACCACATTGGTTTGCCAAAGCCCTTACAAATTATAATAGGGTGAAACCAACCTGAAATGCCTGTTTGCCACACCTAATTGGACCTAGTAGCTATTGCAGAAGAATATCATCATATTGTTCTATATTCCATGTCCTGGTGGGAAGGTGCGAGGTGAGGGAGAGAGGGTGTATTAGAGTAGTTCTGTCAAAAGAGCGTGAATTGGTGTGTAGCAAATATATGCATTCTATTTAAATAATGATTTCCCACAGAGTGACTGCTCAAGTAAGCTCTGCATCATCTGTAGAACCTATGAAGGCAAGATGTAGGTAGTATTGTGTCAAAATTAGAGTAAAATTAATAATAACTGCTACTGACAAGATTCTTTGATAACTGACAAAACATTGCATTTTTTACACCTTAGGTTGTACTTTTTTTCATAGAAAAGCATGCAGCATGACACAGAGAGAAGAATCTAAGCTCAAAATGGAATAATGCTAAAGCTAGGAGTAGACATGAAAGATGTTTTTCCCTGTATAGGCTACATCTGTTTTGGTACAACAAAATCCTTTAGGATTGTTCTTTGACACTGAAGTCACCTCCAATACTTTCACGTGCACTCGTACATATCAATTTACTCATCCTTGCAAAAAGTCTTTGTCTTGTCCTAGTTCACAATTCCTTCATTTGGGAAAGAGTTAACTGATTATGGTCAAGTAGATTGTAGCTGAACAATTTTATGTTATAGAAGAAAGTATGACAGTTTTCCATTAAAAATGTCACTCCCATTATGGAAAATATATGCAGACAATATGTTCCAAAGCCACAAATGTTAAGGAAACACATGCTGAAGTAAGCTTGCATCCATACTTTATGCAATTGCATCTATCTAGAGAAGTACACAATTTCCTGCTGTGAAAATTATTTTTCAGCTATTAAGACAGAGCTGTAAGATCATTTTTTTTCTGAACAACTGTTCACATACTATTTGAGGCACTTAAATTGTGCATTTATAGTCAGGTAAGGCCCCATTCTCAGGCTGCTCAGGGTCTGATATGATGTTTTTGGCCCAAATCCTATCTTGGTTGAACAGTCTTATAAGCAGATTTTCCAGATATTGCTACACATACTAGGTAGCCCCAATGAAACAAAGACAATCCAAACCAAAATATTATCTTTGCTTAGGAAAAAAATGGAAGACAAAACACTACACTGGACTCAGGAAGGAAGTGTTGCTGTTTCTACTTGTATATTTTTGATCATACCTATCATCAGTGACATTTAAATCAATAATTAAATTATTGATATTATCAATAATTTTTTTCTATTAGGTTTGGACAAATGTAATATATTTTTTACAAAGAAAAAAGAATCAGGCTAAGGCTGGTAGATTGAATTAACAGGTTGCCTGTTTCATCATAAATCTTGATGTTTATCCATTTAGAATGATCTCACAGTCAAAAGAGTTTATTCAATTGTAAGTAATTTAATTGCATTAGAACCTTTATTTATTTATTTTTATTAATATAAGTCTAAAAATGATTGTATTTTTTTTTTACTTCCAGGTCTCCTACAGCTGGATCAGACCTATGGTATTGCGCAAGTAAATAAATTATTTCCCTTCATGTAGCTAAAGGAAATCTACAACTAGAAAAACTAATTTGCTTCCTTTACACCTAGTTCAGAGAATTGGACCTTTTTACAAGTACAAACAGATTTAGGGCTTTTCAAATCCAGAATAGTGTGTCTCTTTCTTTGTTACTATGATTAGAGGACAGCGAAATCCTCAGTTCAATACAGTAACCCTGCCACATATCCAGACTAAAATATCAACATACTTGAAGAATATATTTAATATTATATAAAAAATAGGCAAAATATTCTAGAATATACTAAAAAAATAAATTAGTGATTTATTTGCTTTTCTGTGAAACATAAAAAAAAATAAAAAGAAGAATGATATTTAAGAAAAATTTTCTGAAAATTGTAATCTTAATTTTATCAATCTCTATCAATCTCTAGAAGGTTTTCTCTGAAAATATACTTCAGTCTTAGAAATGTTTGAGATTTCTCAAGTAAGCTAGAGCTACTCAAAGGAATATTCATTAGGTCTGACCTCATAAATACTGAGTCTTTTAGTTGAAGTCAGTTTTCCTCTGCTGCTGAATATATAAGCATTTTAACTTATACACCAGTAATTAAGATAATTAGTGTCATGTTTATGATCTTATAGATCAGAAGTAATGCAACAAGCTACTATAAATAATGAAAGAACAAACTAATAATCTATGGTAGTATTCTTTACCTATATCACCATGATACTGAACATCTCAAAAGCCATCTCATTGACAGATTTGCCATGACCTGTCTTGTTTCTTTTCTCATTCTGTTGGAAGCTACATCCTAATGAAAGTAAGTATGGATCCATGTTTGGTTAATCCAGAGAGAACAGTGAGGCAGATTAACAAAAAGACTCCAGCTTTCAGCAAGTTAATGTCTCATTTTTAACAACAAATATTTCATCAGTGGAAAATTTATAGACCTGAGTTAGCACAGTACTGTTGAGAACACAAGATCCTTATATGATCACTAATCATTGTTTCCATTGATTCACTACTGTCAAATATGTGTATCAGTCCATTGCTGTGCCAGCCAAAAGAAAACCACTATTGTTCAGAGCAAAGTCTGACCTGGAGACTCCATCATAGCATATCTGAGTAGACTGTTTTTTAATTAATACCTCTAGAGAGTAAGGCACAAACGTACAACATACCTATAGCTGCAGAAAATTCAGCAATTTTGTTAATCAAACACTTGAGGAAAAAATCTGTCTGTGTAAGACTGGAGAGGTGGAACGTTTTCAATAGTACTTTATATTATTGTTGCCAGCTGAAAAACATGCAGCCTTTTAGAGAGGACCATAATCTCCATTTTACTATTTAAACTGCTCAAGTACAAGGAAGGAAGTGAAAGTGATGGAAGAGAGTCACTGATGAAATGAGTATTCTCTGAAAGGATCTCTTCTCTGATAAATTCACAAGTATACTCACTGCACAGACCAGCTTATATTATCAAGTCAAAAAAACCAAAGATGATATGAGGAATGCAACCTGTTTTAGTGTGAGAAAGTAGATAAGAACTGTAGTATTTTTCCAGAAGATATTTTTAAAATATTGTATAGTTTAATGTCGCTTTTTTTTAACTAAGAAATTTTAATATGGGATAAAATAAAATGGAAAAAGTGTATAAACTTCTACAAGGCTGCAGATTCTGCAATTATGAGTAAAAATACCTCATACTTCTATAAGGATAATTAAATAAAAACAAACAAAAACTCCAAGTGGGAAGCTGAAAAGTCAGAACTAGGAAGAAAACTACCCAACTTTCATTACGAGTTTCAAAAATAAAAGCAGGTTTATTAAAATAATCCTAATATCTATGTGGTTTCTCAGGTTTTCAGCAACCAAAGTAATTTTATCAATACTACTGAGAAATATAAGTGGAGTTTATCCAGTATGTGCTGTCCATGTAATTAGAAAAGGTTAATCTATTTTACTGCACAGTAAGACAGGACAAGGCATTTGCAGGAAAGCAGGTCTTTACAACTTCAAAAAGCTGCCTATTAGGGCAACTTACAGATTCTAATTTTATAAAATTAACTTTTTGTTAAAATTACTATCCCACTTGTTAAAAGGAACAAGTTTTCCAAACAGTTTTGCATAGACTATGCATACTGTTTTGTTTCCATTTTGGTTTTTTTAATGAGTTGCTGTTATTGTTTCTCTTATAAACTCTGGAAAAGTTTTTCTAGCATTTTTTTATTTCACTGACTACTCAATTTTAGTAAATGACACCTCAAATAAAGAAATAAATCATTCTTTTTATACTGTGCATGACTGAAAAAAATAGCATCAACTCTAGCAGTGAGGTCCTTGGCTGAATTCATTATACCTAGATGAAAAATTGCACAGAGGAAAATTATAAAAGTAATTGAGATCTATTAAATTAAAGTAGGAAAAATATTAGCATTGTTCTAGAACTTTATAAATAAAATATACATACTTTAAAGCTTGAAATGCTCCCTAAATGTCTCTCTCTAAATCACAAGGTCATGTCTGGAGCATAGAAAGCGTATGAAGCACATTATTCTTCACTTAAACTAATTAAAAATATTTCTAATTATCTTGGTTTGAAAAAACGAACTTTTAAAAAATAAAATATCAAAAGAAAGTGAGACAATAAAAATGTTTTTATTGGTAAAATCCTCACAGTGTATTACATGCAATAATTGCTTCTGATAAGGTAAGTTGTTTTGATTGCTGCAATTCCACTGCAATAAATTCAATTCAAAATCATATGATATTTTTTCTTGAGAAGGGCAATGTCTACATTCTAGCATCAAAGTGTTTTGGCATTAAATAAATATTTTACCACCTAAGCTATATAACTTCATCTGAAGTAGAAATTGGTACAGTGTTCTGAGCAAAACCAAACAAAAGCTGTAGACAACTGAGGTATGTCTTAGGCAAAGATAAAGTGTTTAAGACTTTCATGTCTATATTTAATTTTAGATGAACCCAAATGTGCAGCTCATTTGAAACCAAGCTCATACAGCAGGTTAATTGATTTTGCCTTAAGGAAAACAATAAATATTCAATGAGAATTCAAAACATTGGTATTTTCACTCATGCCTATCTTTTGGTAAAGACGCCTTCCACACAAATTTTCTTTCAGTCCTCTGGTTTTGAAATTCATAATGGCTTACATCACTAGTAAATTGATGTTGAAGAAAATTAAGACTATGAAAGGAAACCTCTCCTTACAGGAAGTAACGTTAATTAAAAAAATATGTACCAAAGAAAGTACAAAAAAAAACACACCAAAGAAATGGGAGTAGGAAATGGTTAATGAAAAGTAATACCCTTTTTCTTTTTTTTAAATGGGCAAAGTAACAGTTGGCTACAACAGCTGCCAGTGTTCTCATTTTTGGACAGATGTGTTTTCCATGCAATTTTAACTTCACAAAGACCAGATGCTTCCCATGGTTGCTTGAAACATTTTCTCCATGTGCACTATTCTGTGATTTGCTTTGAGCTAAGGCTTTAGTTCTGAGTTTTTCACTGTTTACATTTATAAAGTTGTCAGGCAAGACAAGAGATATTAGGTTCAAAACGGGATTCACTTTGACACGACACTGCTACTTTTGATGCATTTTCATTTAGACTCAAAGGTAAAATGATCACACATGGCACTGTACTTGCATGTATATAATGTGTACATACATAGATAAGGTAAAGATATAAGAATCAATGTTTTATGTAAACACATTAAAATTTAGAAATAAATGTGCTTTAGGAAGGTCCATGTTCCCAGTTTCAGTCATGTTGAGGAAAATTTGAGTATATCTCTTTGCTCACACGAAGGTTGGACTACCTCCTAGAATTGTACTGGAAAACTGGAAAAGAAAACAAACTATAGGATTGAGTTCTAAAATTTTCTGGACCTAATCTTGATCTTACGAAACACTGAGCATGCTGTCACTGATCCAAGAAAATAATTAGGCCCAGCAATTAAAACAACTGTTTAGCCTCAAGAAAGAGAGAGATGTCTCCTTGGATTCAGCTGGACAGTTCCAATGTTTTTCTCTGAGTCCAAAAGTAGTTGTTCTGCTGGAAAGAGTTCAGAGCACTTAGCATATTGTTAGATAGACACTTAAATGAACCACAGATTGATCTTGTCCTCATGTTCAGGGCTTTGCAACTCGTTATTTTTCAGCATAGGCTGAAGTGATGACAGACAATTAAAGAGAGGTAATTGCAATGAACTCTGCATATTTCATATGTGATGGGACATAAGGAGAAGCTGGGTTCCCAAAGTTTCTTGCCAGAGCCCTGGTATAGAGGTAGTTAAGACAAAAAATGTCAGACCACACCCTACTCAGTGAGAACAGCACATCCATATAAAATTATTTTGGCTGTGCTGAAAGAAGAATTAAGCACAATCTTTTGCCTACATAGCAAAGGAAATAACAATTAAACAATTTAATCTTTATGATTTTATGTGTATGTTTTATTCAATTACTCATTCTGTTCAAGAAATTTACAGCATGTATGTCCTCAACTATTAATAATGTCTTATCTCTCTGGTCAAGGAGTAGAATAAGAATGACTGAGAATAATTATAATACCTCAGATTTTAAATATTTAATGGTCATACCTGATGAAGTATACCTGATTCACAGTGTTTTCAAAGAAAGATGTTTGCACTACTGAAGTAATGGAGACAATTAATCCTTGAATGGAAAATATATACAAGCTTCTTAGCTTGTCTTCAAGATATTTTTATTTCTACTACTTTCATGTACTCTGTCAATTATTAAATGCATTGTAATATACATACCTGAATTGTATCCCTGTGACCGATATACTGCATACTGATTTTTAATATCCTGTTCATACCTTGGGGGAATGATGTGTCTCATATTTTTAGTCAATTTTTTGAGTTTCTTGGGGTCTTGGCAATATTGTTAAAATATATCCAATGTCTATTTAGTCAAGTCTGCTGATGTTGACTGGGGACAATATCAGAATGCAAAAAGTAAATTCCTAGCAGTAGTCATGAAAAAAATTCTGGCTTCCCCCGTGGCAGCTTAATGCTGGCCTTAAAAGAATTAAAAATTAATTAAAATTCTGAAAGTCTATAATTTAAAGCTCTCCAAAAATTATGTTCTGCTTCCAGTTCTCCTGCTGCTTTGCATTGCCCTGACTCATACTTGCAGTCCTTGGATAGATCAAATACTTTTTTATTCTTCCTTGTATTTTAACTTTTGATTTCAAAGTATATCCATGTGTTTGGTATGCACTGAGGAACAAAGGATTTGTGATCTTTGAATTTGCCTCAGTGACCTTTGTCAAGAGAATTGTTATGCGCAATAAGGTCTCCTGGTTAACCTTCTCTACTGTTATATGCAATAGTTCTTGAGACACCTCATTTGGATACTTCCTGGGATTTTTCTCACATCTGTCTTCATTGACACCTGCTCTTCTTCCAAAATCGCTCTCAGGTTCATTTCTTGGGCGTCTTTTAGAAGTCTTGAGATGCACTGAGCACTTTTTCACGTGGTCCTCCAGACAATGTTGCATGATAGCTAATCCTTCATGCATTGTAAGAACTAGATAAAAAGTACTTTAGCTAGTTTTGAAATTTTTCATAAAAATTCACAAGCCCAAATTGGAAAATAAATAAAAGAAGAGGAAATACTCCTATTTAAATAAGTAGTATAAGAGAAATATTTTAAAGATAACCTTGTGTCAGGAACTCAGTGTTTCAAAATCACAATTCTTTTCCCCCAGTTCCTCTCCTGGTTATACTGTACTGCATAATGAGACAGATTTAAACTCTCTAGAGACATTGGTTCATATAAAAGAGTGTAATGATGAGATCGCCATGTTATGTGAAGCAGCGTATCAATACCAACTTTAAACATATGTTGAGGTTTTTGCGTTTTTTAAATTTTTTTTTTTTGTGGTTTATTGTGTTTTTAAGACAATCTTTTAATTTGTTTCTATTTATGCATTTTTATATTGCACATATTTATCCTGGGTTAATGTATCTAAGAACGCAAGTGTAGAGAAAATATTATTTAATCATAATGGCACCTTCATAGAAGCACAGAACTAAAACATCAGCGGTCCATGCAAATTTAAGAAAGTGGAATTTAATTCTTAAATAGTTAACTAAGGCAATCTAATTACTTTTTCATACCTGACTAAAGACAGTAACAAATAGTGGAGGACTGGGAACCCTGGGAACCACAAGCACTGGTGAGATACTAGCACGCAAATAATGTGAGCAAGGTTATTCCACTATTTTAATTAGAAAATACTGCAGTTTTAACAAGATTTTCTAAAATATAAAGTACTTTTATTATGTAAATTTTCTGTTTTTATATGCTGTGTTCTTTCTGTAAACAGAACCAGCACCAGAAAATGGAAGAATTTATATGCATTTAGAGGAATGAAGGAGCTACAAATCATATCATTAGTCCTTTTACCTGTAAGTAGGGTCAGTAGTAATTTAAGAATTGCTAAAGGAGTTATAGACATTTCATTCATTTCAGTCAGCACTATTCTCATGGTACAAACGGATGATTCTGCAAATACTTCAGTCCTTCCACCATTCAAGTTTGCCTTTTCACTTTGCAGAGAATAGCAGAAAAATGTCCTTCCTTGATTGCTTTGTTTCTCTTCTTGCTTTTTTCCTTCCTTTATTTTTTAGTATATTAACTGAGAAGAGTTCATTGGACAAGAATAATGAAATATATTTTGTCTTAAGATGTCTGACTTTTCTCTGTATTTGAATTGCAACATGCAACTGTATGTCCTTATAGCACATATTGATGGATTTTACCAGCACTAAAGAGCATTAAACCACCAGGCTAATGTTCCCACAGACACAGAACATTAGATAACTATTTCAAAAAGCATTACTCACAGTTTGGTATGCTCAGAAAGCCTTGTGTACATAAACTGATAACTAGTGTTTGACTCAATTTATGCAAAATAATCAAAATTTGCTCATTCAATCCATTTCCCGGCAACTACAATGACTCATTAGTAAATTGTCTGCTTATAAGCACTCCAAAAGTCTGTCTTCTTCCCAAAATTGTTTTCATTACCTGGATTACCTTTAAACTTAAACAGATATTTCATAAAATACCAAGAAATGGAGTCATGTTTATTAAGCTAATCATATGATAGCACACTTTCATGGATGCATAGTTCAGGGGAAACAAATGGATGACTCAATTTATGCAATTTTAAAGAAGAAGAGGGTTCATACAATGTTCTTCCATAAATCTAGAAACCTCTTTCTCTGGTAGAAAATACATATAATAAAATGGCTCTTTGCTATACTTCCAGCTGAAGAGGAGTGACAGACATTGATCAGGACACTGATTCCAAATAGGTTAAAAACTCTGATAGGCTTCATGGTCTTAGGGAATATTGTTCCTAAATACTGTGGTAAGTATTTCAGAAAATTTCATTCATGACACTTCATCCTTCATAACAACAAACTTATACCCTGAAAGCAGGATTTATTTGCTTTGTATACTGTATCA
This sequence comes from Tychaedon coryphoeus, assembly GCA_013398595.1. NCBI lineage: Eukaryota > Metazoa > Chordata > Aves > Passeriformes > Muscicapidae > Tychaedon > Tychaedon coryphoeus. The sequence goes on along the minus strand of WBND01000585.1, from coordinate 78 downwards.
GGTTAAATTAAAACAATGCTCAATTTCTAAGGTATGCAGTTACTGTGGAAAATTGGAGGGATTGCAAAGAATTTAAAG